>JAYESA010000014.1:10726246-10743746 GCA_036927795.1 Iris macrosiphon
AGAAGGAATGATCATGTGACCATGGTATGAGATTCTAAATCCCCTAGGATTAACTAGGTAACTTAATTTGTAGAGCATTGGAAGAGAATAATATCTCGAGATTGTGCATGTCGAACAACCCTAAGTTAGCTGGGAGTAAAGGCCGGCCACCACGGATACAGTATATCATCCGTACTAGTGGAGTGCAGTATATGCCTTATTTATAAGTCGAGCCAGTATCTTTCTTATAGAAAACCTGGAACTGATACTGATCATTAAATTAGCTCAGGGCCCTTATAAGATATTCTTACTTGTATATCATTGGTTCAGTCTGCCCTGCTCGATTATGGCATAATATGAGAATACTTATATATTGCATTACTAGGATAACTCAGATATCACATATCAAGCCATAACACTTGTTTGGCCGTTAAATCTATTTTAGTTAGAGAAGTGGACCATTGCAGCTTGAAAGTTTAACTCATGTCCTTGTTTGGTTGTTGGGTTACGCTATTGTGTTTCAACGGGACACGGATCGAAGCTACTTATTATCATTATGTTATTTTACTTAATATTGTATCCTTGTTTGTGTATTGTGCCTTCTGTTGAGTGAAATTAGGGACATAGACTGTCATGGCATGATAGTATAACTCATGTCCATGATGCAGAGTTATTCTAGCTTGACCGTAATCAAGGGACGTATCCTATCTTTATGTGATTTGGCACTTTCTATCCTTGTTTGGTAAAAGGGTATCATGTCATGTCATTTCATAGATGGAAAATATACTATTGATTGTTGGTTTAAGCATCTCATGCTATAGAACAGGTTTTGTTTCTTTATTTCGTACTTCCTTATGGTACTTGCTATTTGGGGTCTGACCCCACTGGTTTTGCATGGCCAGATTTAGAGCCAGTATCGGAGGATCAAGCTATCTCTCCCTCACTAATGGCACGCATCAGAAGAATGGCTGTTGAGGGTCACGAGTAGGTTCCTTCATTCACTGCTCGTCTTTCGTAAACTATAATCTTTTGGACATTTAGCCAACCGACATATGTTAGTTGGATAATCTGGACACTAGTTTTCTACATGACTATAATATATTCAGACTGCAGTTGACTCACTGTCATGTATACTTTTGATTGTGTATCTGGCATATCACTCATAATTGCTAGATCTCTAGAATATTCTGATACAGCGTTGGGGATGCCTTACTAATTATTCTTAAATGTTCTATGTTATTGCTACTTATTTAAATGATTGAGATGTATAAGTTCTTGACCCTAGAAGACTTAATTGTAGTATGCATCCCCATACCTCTAGACAATCTTAACATATTATGGGTTGCTTCGGTATGCCGCAATATGTGGTTAGCCGAGTCATTCTTCCGCTCTCCAGTATTTTGGATTTGGGGCATGACAGCTTCCATGACATAACATAGAAGAGGCCAGTGACCTCGACAGTAATGGTACCAACTCGGCAACAACAGTCGAGATAGTAATAGCAGCAACAATGACGGGGAGCATCGACGGGTTGTCCTATTATGGCAAGGAAGGTCATTCCCAGGATGTTTGTCGGATAGCTAACAAATTATACTTGATATATGGGAGCCCCGATCACAAGGTTGCCACGTGTCGATTGATATAAAGGCTAGGAGGGCCAGTATAGTTTTCTGTATTGCAAACTCCAAGAGCAGTACAGCAAGGAGGACCAGCTGTAGCAGTACGGCCTTTAGCTCAGCGTCTGTTACCGGTGCAGGCCCAACTTTATAGACAACAATAGCAGCAGAATCAGCAAGGTCTATAACTATGGCAGCAAGAAAGATAACAGTAGGGAGCTCAACAAGGCCAAAAAAAGGCACTCACCTTGTCTTTAGAGGAAGCTATGACATCGGGCGACATAGTGGTAGGTAATATTTATGTTACTGTCATGTCTCGATCCCGCAGGCTAATCGGACGTCCCCGCTAAGCGAGAATCACCATGCCAGCGCTCCCGTGAGACGATCGCTTCGATCCATCCGGGCATGATGCCGCACGAGCGTGAGCCGCGCCCGTACAAGGCCATAGTTCATTAGTTGGCGGTAAGAGGTCTAAGACACAGAGTCGCACAGATTGTCCAAATACAGCAAATTTATAAAACACATAGGCGATTTGGTAAAAAGTTTACTGAGTCGTTAATAGCGGAAGCATTGAATAACACAAGTAGAAGTAACACAAACTCTTTATTGATATTAAATATGTGTTACAGGCGACGTATAGCCGATATTACAAATTGTTCTAGCCTCTCTCTCACTCTCTCTGAAAATAGTAAAAGTGTGCCAAGTGGCTACAATTGTGAAATGATATACAGGCGATGTTCCAATATTATGTCTTGTATATGTACTTTATTTTCGTAATCGTAATACTCCAAGGCTTCAGAGTGAATTCCTGGCCTTAGCACGCACGAAGGAGGTATCTGCACTGAACGAGGTTCTCCCGTACCCTGCAAGTAATCTGGTAGGCTATCAGTACATGAATGCACTGGTGGGGAGGCTACTCGCCCGCTCGACAAATCCAAACACGTAATATAGGTTCCGTACACCAACTATTATGTTGTCTTTCTAGTTGCCTTTGGATCAGTTTCATGGCATAAATTGAATAGCCTAACTCGTGTGGTAGTGCACCGTGCGATATAAGAAGAAATACGATAAGACTTACCGATTTGTCCTTCCCTGTCCAAGGAAATCTAAGTTAATTTAAGTACGAGCAGATATAAACATTCAGGGACAATAACATATGCAAATATTGGGTTATGAACGAGACTATATTTTGGGTGCTCAGCCATTCTCGATGCGATGCAATAACTCACACGCGGATAGCCGCTAAGCGAGGATGACTTATCTATATGAACAATAGGTTGCTGGCATAGCCATAAAGGACACTAGTCACTAGCGAGAATGGTATGCAGCGAAAAGAACAATGGGCACTACAAGCCATCTCGTCTAGTACAATAGACTATATAATATAGTTTCATCAGGATCGGATCGGTCCCGTGCCCCGGTGACCGTCCATGGAACAGAGATCCGAAGACCATCTTTTTTTCAAGTTGCCCATGACATACAGGTCTCTAGGGTTATCCAAATTCACATATTTAATAACATAATCCATAACACGAGTACAATCTTTATTCTTGCTCTGAACGAGTATTGCTCCATGAGTTATGATACTTGATTTACTTGACATGATTCTCGTTCGGATGTAGATTTGACATGATTTCCATTTTTATGATTCAACTTGCCCTGATGCATCCCCCTAGTGCGGGGTCTACCTTAGCGACCTAACGGTCCCAGATACTTGCAGGTTCACTTGCACAGAAGAGCTATTTGATAGTCTCCTGGCTAAATAGAATGCATGCATGATACGGATAATGTTAGATATTTGTGGCATGAGTTCATAAATCAAGGCAATATTTCAAGTTAACATGTCTAAGCAGGCAAGCGTGCGTTTGTAAGGAACTCAAGCAATCACATTGGCTCGGGCCCGAAGGTAAGCCAAGGGGTAAAATCATAAGGGACTTTACGAGCGACATGATCTAGGGTTGTGCAGTATAAACATGTGAACATTACACTAAGAAGAACATATACATATTGTTCTATCGAGGCATAACAAGGTCTAGTTGCATAAGGCAAAGGTAGCATGCGAGGGTTTAAATATAAGTAATATTTTATTTCTATATTCTAGCACAAGCAATACAAGTTAGGATTATTCCCTTAACTAGGTGCGTTAGATTCTTATTAGCATACAGAGGATGATTCACCTAGCGACTAACATGTATTATTTTATATTTTAAGTATGCTGGCTAAGCAAAGACAAAGTTCACTATAGCTACCCACTTTAGCGATGATTCGCCTCGGTCGAGCGATACTCCGAGCGAGCCTCTGAAAGCCTAAGCCGAACTCCTCAAGAGCCAAGTCTGGATATCCTTTGCCTCAAACGAGTATTCTTGCCTAAGCAAAGAAGATCAGGATATTGTACTTTTACCGTTTGAATCGACAGTCTGCTTGAGTGGAACGGGGTATTACAGTTATAACCTTTTATGTCATAGCTTTAATTAATTCTGGAGCTTCGCACTTATTTATATCTGCACAATATACGACACGTATTAGATTAAAGTTTATGGCATTGCCAGAGGGGATGAATATACTCACTAGCAATAGGATCGTAGAAGTTAGTAAGGTGTGCCTAGCATGTCAAGTCATAGTATGTGGATATTTATTACCTGCAAAGTTGATCGAGTTCCTTATGGATAACTTTGATATTATCTTAGGCATGGACTGGTTGAGAGACAGTCATACAACGATAGACCGTCGTGAAGGTAAAATATTGTTTAGAATTTTCAGTCTAGACGAGTTTATCCTTAGCAGAATAGAAAGAGACCAGCATAAGGTAGGAGTCACAATAATATCAAAGGAAGAAGATCCGCTGCCCAAGATAGTTGAAGAGTTCATGGACGTCTTTCCCAATAATCTTCTTGGATTACCCCCAGTTAGAGCAATAGAGTTCTGTATAGAGCTGATGCCAGGAGCAGAACCAGTATCCCAGAAGGTATACCCAATGTCACCATCAGAGCTTGATCAGTTATATCAAAACGTGAAAGAACTGAAGGCAAAAAAGTTTATTCAGACTAGTAGATCCCCATGGGGAGTACCAGTGGTATTGGTAAAGAAGAAGCATGGGTCAACATAGTTGTGTATAGATTACAGGCGATTGAATGCTGTGACAATGAAGAACAAGTACCCATTACCAGGGATTGATGATTTGTTTGACCAATTAAATGGAGCAAGAGTCTTCTCCAAGATAGATTTACGATCAAGATATTATTAGGAGCGAGTCTGGGAGCATTATATACCGAAGATAGCATTTAGGTCATGATATGGGTATTATGAATTCTTAGTTATGCCATTCGGACTGTCTAATGTACCAGCAATATTTATGGACTTGATGAACCATATTTTTATACCTTACTTAGACCAATTTGTGGAAGTATTCATCGATGACATTCTCGTATATTCTCGTAATGAGGAGGAGCATGAAGAACATCTTAGGATATTCTGAGCGGTGCTATCACAAGCTGGGAAGACGCCAGCAGATTATCAAAGCTCATGTTCTTCTCCAGCACCATGGAAATCAAATCCTTCAAACTACGGTAGAATAGGCTGGTATAATTTTCAATCAGCATATCGAAGACCGGATGCACGCTAGGAGTGGCTGCGATACCGGGAAATCGCCTTCCAGGAATGAGCACGGAGGATGTTGCCACGGCCGTCGCCTCAACATATGGCACGATAAAAGAAATAACACCAACAATGGCTGAAGTTGCTGGTGTACTCAATGAAGGAGGCACAGTCGTGATGATGGGCTTATCCTCCTCTGATGATATCTGGACGGCTGTTGGCGAGACAACACCCAAAAATATTGCCTCTTCAAGGTCGAACACCGCCGTTTCATCGGCAGGAGCTGCAACAAAGTCAAAGGTTGTATCAACTCTACCCTCCCCAGAGATGTCTTCCCCTGAAAAGAAGACAAGAGAAAGTTAATATCAACTTGATGTTAATTTTCCTAAAAGAGACATAAAAGATGATATTTACCCATGGTCGATGGTATATATTTCGTGTCCGTAGCCAGTACAGCTAAATTAGTTCTTAATGATACTAAGCGAGCTGTCATACCTGGGGAAGAGGGTGCACCAACTGACGTTGGAGGATAGTCTTCCCAGTCATCACCAAGATCCACTCGAGGCTCATCGGGTGGAATCTCACTGAAAATACTTACAGACGAAGTAGGGGTTACTCCCATTATTTGTCTGGATAAAGGTATCCTCAAAATGCTCGGCCTCGTAGGCGATCTCGTAGCACTACTAGAAGCAGTAGTAGCAGCAGCGATCTCGAGCAAAGAATCTTCGGCACTGCCAGCCGAAACTATGGAGGTTCCCTCTCTAAAAGGCGAAGGACCTCTGATCAACAAATCACCCCCAACCGGGGAAGCAACAGGCTCGCTCCTAGAAGCCTCCCTGGTGGAAGTCCTTTTCGGACCTCAGGCGATTCTCTTCTTACGAGAAGAAGGCTCTTTCGGAGTAGAAGCCTTCCTTTTATGGGGGATAACGAGAGGCTCTACAGGCGGAGCTATTAAGCCTCTCGGTATTGTCAACAAAAATTTGTCTGCCCCGGTGGTGTCTTCATTTTCATTCGAGAAAATAGACGAAACATCCTCCCTTCCAGTGGACCTATGGAAGGGCATCCTAAAACTTCCACGCATATCAAAATTGTGATGGAAGGTATTAATGGATGCATAAAACTGTGTGTACGGGTGAAGGATACGTAGCTCCATGGAAAGAGAAGTCATGGGCACGACAAAAGTTATGCCAGTACAGCCCATGATGAAGTACCGCCACCCTCTGGCTCCATCAATAAGTCCATCTCTGGACTTGAAGCTGGTAATGGCATTCCCCATATGCAATTGGTCATAACCAAACTGCCTGGCGAACCGACTGGGCAGATAGGGCTCCAAGAAGCAATGGTCATCACTCCTGTACAGCAAGTGGGAAGGTCTAATACAGACCAACCAATAGAAGGCTTCGGGAGAAAGAATGGTCCTCCTATGACCTTCATCCTTGAGTTTCGTCCTCTGTTGATTGATATGTACAGGGAGGACGATACAGAAGATCTTTCAGCTGTGGGAAAAGTTTAACGCTCGCCGGCAATCTGTGACGGTCGCCATATTCCAAGAATAATTCTTGTAATTCAGCAAGAAATTATTTCCTGAACTGCTGGAAGAACCGGGAGACATCACCCGAGCGTTGTGAAGAATTAACCATCCTATCAAGTATAGGAACGGTAATTCTATCCTGGGAAAGCTTTTAGGCTGCATCTCATCAGCGAGCAACCCATCAGTAAGGGCCCTCAGGCCTGCTTGTATTCTATATACCATAGCAGGTAGCAGGTCCAGTCTTGCTCCAAACACCAAACGTACTGCGGGCCATAAAGTGTTGCGATGGATGCAATCCGCAGACGCGATGCCCGGCACTACCCATCGGCATAACCAGACGGAGAGGAAGCTAGCCAATTGAGCTTCCCTTTACAGAGGCTTTCGATAATGCCTCATATAGCTGAAGACTTTTATACCTACAGGGTAACCCCCAATCTCCTCTTCAAGAACATAATCCGGAGCCCCTGCATCTTCGATGAGGTCATCGACCGTGTCAGCATTAAGCATACTCAGGAAGTTCAAGGGCCTATCTCGGCTATCTACCACCTTATCCGGCTTAACATTTCTGGCCTGGTGGAAGAAGAGGTAAGTTGCCCACTTGTTGACGTGAGCCAAATCAGACGGCTCTTTGTAGAAAGTGGTGCAAGCAAGGTAGTGGCTCATCAGCTCCTGATACACCACCACTGTCCGAGGGTTTGTATCCCTCAACTTCCTGTTTATAGGGACATACTCTTCATAAGGAGCGTCCCCCATTGGCAGCTTCGAAATCTCTGCCATCTCGTGAAGGACTAAGCCCAACTCCCCAAGCGGAGTGGCAAAAGTCCCAATGACCGAATTATATCGCTCCATTAAGGCTAAGAACAAGTTAGGGTTGACAGGCAACCCAACACATGTGGCACTCACGGCTGCGAATAAGCCAATTCTTTCCAGCTCTACCTGGAAGTACTTCAGGGCCCAGGCAGTCAAACTGGCCCATCGAAGATTTCTCGGGCTAAGCCATCGACTGGTCCGAGGGTTGACTCTGGGGTACATTCCTCTCTGTCCCATGAAGTCATTACAGAAGGTCGATATCTGAACCGGTTGGATCAGCGAAGAGTCCTCACTTGGGATACTACCCGGCAACAATCCCCTAAAGGACATAACAGGGACCGAAGGATGGCTCATATAGGCCCCCCGATCGCCTCCTTTGTTGTATAAAATCTTCCCCGGTCGGCCGTGAAGATCTGGAGTCAGCATCCACATCATCTTCCTAGGATGTGTGGCATGAAAGAAGGCCGAGATAGGGTAATCCCTAGGCATCTTCGGTAGATACATGACCGTGCCCTCAGGAGAGAACACCCAGTCTTCCCTCTTGGGCTTGGTCTGGGATTGCTTGTCAATAACGTCCCCAAATAAGAAACCCGGTTTCTTATACTCTGTTCCGTCTATGTATGTCAGGGGCTCCCCACTGATCATACTCAGCAGCATGCGCTCTCCTTGGGACGATATCTGGGTTCCCATTTCTTCAGGATAGTTGGCTCCAGAAATGGGGAATGTCACATACGACAAATCCTCCAGATAATTCGAGTTTAGCAACCCGGCGATAGAGCCCATCACCTCAGCCAAAAGAAGGATCTGCAAGTTCACTACAAAATGCAAGAAAACAAGTCAGTTTCTATACTAGACGTTATATTCTTGCAGTTTACACCAAAGATTACCAGTCTGTGCTTTTTACGGCAAGACTGCAAAAACTTGAGCTTTTACATCGGAATATATTTTCGAGACATAAAATTCAAGGTGGGCAGTATACGCCAAAACTTAACAACCTGAGCTTTTAAGCCAGACTGCCAAAATTTGAGTTTTTATGCCAGAATTTTCATCTAGCGCGTAAAAACTCAAAGTTTGTAGTATACGCCAAATTTTGACAGTCTGAGTTTTTATGCCAGACTACGAAAAGATGGTTTTACGCTGACACATTAAAAATATGGGCATATTGGTTCGCATACACGTACAACATGTGCGAAAAGTCCTCTATTCTCCCTCGGAGTCCTTTTACCTATGACGTCCGGAGCACAGCTCGACGACGGGGTACCGCGTTCCGATCGAGGCTCGTTCAGCCTAATGGAAGTTGCTCGTGCTTGAGCATAGGATCGAGAAGAGGAAGAAACCTTCTTTCCCTTAGCAGTAAAAGTTTGTTTAGGGGCCATGGCAATTCTGAGTTTTCAAGAAAGAGACGAAGAAGAAAGGTTATTGAAAAACTAGGGTTTTGAGAAAGCAGATAAAAGTTTTCTCTCTCAAGACCCTCGGCTATTTATAGAGTTCAGATAACTCTTCGAATCCCTAACCAAATCCAATATTTAATATTCGATTATAATTTAGGACCACGTCAGCCTATCATTTAAAAAAAGAAAGACGGACAATCAGTTGATCCAGATTTTATGCGCAGAACAAATCTATGATTTTACGCTCAAGAGATTTTACGCTCGAGAGGCTACAAATCTACGATTTTACGTACAGAGGCTATAAATCTATGGTTTTACGCTCAGATGCTTTTATGCTCAGGAGCTTTTATGCTCGAGAGGCTACAAACCTACGATTTTACGCTCAGAGGCTACAAATCTATGATTTTACGCTCGGAAGCTTTTTACGCTCGAAGACTACAAATCTACGATTCTACGCTCAAAAGCTACAGATGGCCAGTTACAAGGATTTACGTAGAAAATGCTCCTTTTTGGCTATAAAATATTCTAAGTACCCAAGACATACAGAGTTTAGCATTGAAGATGACTTTTCTTCTTGGGTCGATTAGAAGTTCATCCAAAGTCCAGTCTTCTACACAAGTCCAAGTATGGCTTATTTGACGGCTATTTCTCGCCCTTTTTCAAGAAATTTTTGGGAAAATATTTTTGAAGATGACGGTCTGAACAAGAATTCTTTGCATTAGATAAGTGAAAGTTCATAATCCTACGCAATTTCTCGTTCAAAACAGTATGACAGTTTGGATCTTCAACTTAGTACTAAAGAAGCTTTATACGCGTCTTCAGTTACGTATAAAAGATGGGGCAAGATCAGATACTCTTTTATCAGATTCAGCATAAAGTTATTCAGACGTGCTGAAGCTGCACATATTCAGACTTCCTCACAGCAAATATGATAAATCATCATATGCGTAAAAGAAGACAATTCTATTAATCATGATTACATATGATGAAAATCCAGTTACTGTCACGCCCCGATTTCGGCTAATCGATAATCGTCCCAGGGGGCGTGATGCCGTGCACGCGTAGGGCGCGCGCGCACAAGGCCTTAGCCATAAGGATATTCTTTAGATCAATGCAACAGAGTAGACAAATAAGATAACACAAGGTTGAGGCATAGAAAAGTTTCTCTTTTATTTATAATGAACATCTTGTTACATTGCTTGACTCAAAGTATAAAATGCCCCACGGGCTTACAAACTTGGACGCAAAATGAGATAGCCGATCCATACATTATGTCCCTTTACATAGTTTCAAAGCCAAAACTCCTTGGGTGCGGGTAAGCACCATCGCCTTAGCGTTATTTCCGCAACGAAGAGAGAGGGGAAGGCTTCTAGCTTGAGCCTCCAAAAGTCTTGGCCACGAACCGCCAAGGATCCCAAAAGTCCGAAGAGAACTTCAGCTCCTCGCCGCGTTGCCTTGCGCCGGGGAACCTGCTACAACGAGGGTCAGTACTTCAAAAAGTACTGGTGAAGGCTAGCTGCTCAACTTTACCAAGCTCTTTAGATGAGTTTTAAATGAACATGCAACATTTATGTGTTTATGTGACTTTCTATTCTTGCCTAGATCAGATTTCATTTAGCAGGTATGCAAGAACAAAATAACATAACTTCACATGCCACCGTTCGGTGACTTTACCTGTCCCGTCTGAACCACCTGTACAACTTACCATAGCCTTCCCTGTCACGAAGACATAGTTAGTCTGCACAGTTTAAATATACACAACATCTTTCTTTGTTGTTTAGGAGCCATCATGGGTTTAGTCTGGGCTGGCGGCGACGCTTGCAGCGCGGGTAGCTAGCCCCGCTACAATTCCCCGCTCCCACGACTAAGAAAGTAGATTCCGCCCGGGTCGAAACGGCCCGGTGCCCCGGTAACCGCTCGCAGGAACCTGGATCCCTTGTGCACAAGAATTCCCATGACCATTTCTATGAACTCTACTTCATAGATTTACTTACTAGCCATTTAAAGAACATCATGTACGAAACTGCTTTACTGTACTATCACAATCAACCAACAGTTATATGAAATAACATGCAGCAGTTCATAGAAGAACACCTTGAACTTATAGAAAAGCACTTTGAACTATCAATAAATACCAACCCATTCAACACCCAACGAACATGCATGCATCAATGAATTTATGCAAGGTTTTGTATGACAAGCAATGGGTGTTCCAAGCCTACTTCTTATCTTATCTTGTTATCCAACTTATTACTTAAGTGGTGTCGTTTGATTGAATGCCCAACTGAGTCAATTTTATTATGAACGGAGCCCTTGGAAAGAAGGTGCTTATCGAAATAGAGCCACTCACACGTTGGTTGTATAGGAAGAAGAAGTAGAGATCCCTAAGACTCCGCTCGCGCGTCGTCTACACGATCACCTGTACGCACCAACGGATGATCAATACCTCCTGCTTCGGTCTCCAAGGCTCGATACCAAATGCGAAATCCTAAGAACGAAAACAATGAAGTCCATCGAAACCGTTCAAGAAAACGCAAGTCCTAAAACCAACAAGTACGTAACCAAGCGGCAATCGAAAATGGGCAAGGAAAACCAACACAACGGAAAGGCCTCTCTCTACTCTGCCGCCGAGTCCTTCCTTGTGGCACGATCCATTGATTATGGGACCTGATTCCGAAGAAACCAATCCATAACGAGGAAAGGATCTTGATTCAATCTGTCCCGTTCGTACGGTCGTAAGTATTTCTTGGCCGCGCTCCCCGAATAGGGGGAACGGGACGAACGGGGCGTTACATCATAACCATCTAATAGGAAGTTTCGTCCCGAAACTTAAGAATAGAACCTACCACTAAGGAATAATGAGGGAAAATTTCCCCTCATATCAGATTCAAGTTCCCAGGTCGACTCCTCGACCGAGTGGTTTCGCCACAGTACGCGCACTAACGAGACGTTCGGTTCCGCAACTGCTTCTTTTTACGATTCAAAATTTAGACGGCTCCGCCGCGTACGACAAGTCCGCTTGCAGGTTCAATTGACCCAAGTCGACTACGCAACTAGCAAGTAAGATTTCCATGTTCTATCCGATATAAGGCGGGGTTATCCCCTTAGCTATGTGCGTTCATCTCTTTTATTAGCATGCAAAGGTTATCGCCTGTAAACTAGCACGTAACATTCATTTTCTTAGTGTGCAGCTAAGGAGAGACAGGTTCACCGGGGTCACTCACCTTAGCGATGTATCGCATCGGTCGAGCTAGACTCCGGACGCGCTTCTGATAGCCTAAGTCTGACTCCATTAAAGATCCCAGCATGAAAGCCTTTGCATCGAATGAGCCATCTCGCTGAGCAAGGCGGTTGAATGGCTACACTTGTACCGTTTGAATCGGCCCTCCGGGTTGAGCGGAGCGGGTTGTTACACCATATACCACTCAGAACAAGTTCCGTCCTCGAGACTTCCTGAGCGCAACTCGTGCTATCGCATAACTTCTAAACTTCCCTATACATCTCGTCTTATTCTTCAAGGACTGTCTCAATACTACAATCCTCTATTTTCTCACCATGCATTACGCCAATGTTGGCCAGTTCTCATCGAACGACTCTATCGTTCAATGCTATCGAGTTATACTCAACTCGATCATTGCACTTTCGTCTCAAAATCTACTGCACCTAGGGCAGGGCTGTATTATCCAAGCACATGGTATTCTATAACTCAACGGGCACTTACGACTCGTAATTGGTTGGACTTGCCCAACTAGTTATGTTATCACCATAGGAACCCAACACAATTGAGCATATTACTTGACGTCGCCTATCGAAACCCGTCGTTACGCCTAACCCAAAAGCTCGAATCTCGACAAATTTCCAATCTCATTTTTGCATCAAATCTCTCTGAGTCACCGTCCAATCTCACTTAATAAATTCGTACCCAATCACCAACGTTTTCTGACTCAGTCTATATTGCGCCTTAGCGCAGAGCTAAATTGCCTACCTGGGGTACGCTCAAGTCCTTCGCACCCTTGGCTCAATCGAACTTAACTTCCTATTCGTTTTTACTCGTTCCGTTCACCCGAGTGCTTAATCATTTTATCCGAATGATCTATTCGTTCAACTATTGCATCCCCAAACTCAGTCTCGTACTGCGCCTTAGCGCAGAACTATCCCGGTAGCACGAGGAACGATACAATCTTTCCTCTATGAAAATTTAGGTTGAGGCTAAATCATTTCAGTTGCCATACTCATCCATGCGAATTCGAACATTTTCCTTTGCAGCTGCATCCGAGTTATGCATATCGCTAAGTCTGGATCGTACCCATATTCAAGGCGTCCCCCAAATATGTGTATTTCAACCAAGCTCAGTGACAGCTAAGTCTGACAAGCTACTCGTGAAAATCTTTCGAAACGCGGATCGTCCCGCTATATGAATGACCGAACTCTTGTTCGATCCAGCTATCGTCTCATCCTTTACCGTCGCGTAACCTATCCAACCAAATCAATCATCATCCGAGTCCTATCTTGCCTTACGTTTGTTTCAACGCGAACGTTGCTAGTGTACATTCCCAATTCAAATTCTAACTCTAAGTCTTGTTGCCCCAGTTCTATCATTCTTTCCGAACGATACTCTGAAGTTAGCCACTCCAGTTTAACTCAAGGCATAGGGTCGTCTGCCTAGTCACTAGGCCAGCACACACAGTCATAGGTACAACTCAAGTTTGCGACTCATCGCGCAACTGCGTTGCACAACGCTCGCCCCAAACACCCTAAGGTCAAACCATTGTTCCTTTACACGGGTATTCTACCCAAGCTCGTTTCACTCAGATTTCTAAACATCGAGCACAGATCTTCCTATCACACCAACACGCTCGTCCAACTGAACCCACGATACGTCCACGTTGCAGGTTCAACCCATCGATTCACACACACTATCTCTTTTATCATGTTTGATAGAATTCCCCAATCCATCCCTTTCTACACCTGTATCATCAAGCCACATTTCCATTATAGACCATCGATGTATATCATGAACTCTAAGTCGTCCAGCACGATCAACGTATCCGTTCATGAAAACGTCCAACATCTCTTACTTTACGTTTCTAGACTAACTCCTCAAGAAAAATCCTTAGACTCATTTTCTTAGTCTACTCTTAGCATTCCTCAAACAACTAAGATCAATTCCCAAACCCAAGTCTATCCCATCGATAAGTTCCATTCATCGAGTTCGTTTTGGAATAATCACTGAACCTGTTCTCTTGAGTTTGCTTATCCCTACCGTACGTGAAATTACCACGCCGACGCTCCCGCAGGATAATCGTTCTCGCTGGGACAGATTTCGAATGTTATTTTTCTGAACTTGATTTCAAGATCGTTCTTCCAAACTCCAAGCCAAATCTATTACCGCTTAACTCAATCCATCAAAATCATAATTCTTTCAACTTGCATCAATCCGAGCTATCCTCCAACCATTGTTATAGTCTAAAATCTCTCAAAATATGGAGTCATCGCATTCGTGCTCAAACCGAACTCTATCGAGCGATATTCTACTCAAATCCAAATTTTTCCATGCACGCTTTCATTCGTTCACTCCATTATTTCTAATTGCACTTACTTCGATCGCATCTCAGATTATTCAATCTCGAGTCAAGTTTTTAATTCGCTTGTTTCAACTCAAACTCGCTCGTACAATCCTCTAAGTCTTTTCCGATCATGATATCGATTCCAATTGCCCTGAATTTCTATTCGATGTAAGCCTTATCCCTTATTCAACTTATTGTAACTCGTTCGAACCAAACATTGCATGCTTTCTCCGAGTTCGTTTACTTGCTAGGCACTGTTTATTTATACTAAGGCTTTACCCAATCTCGTCGCTTGTCGCTAGACTCGCTTAACTCTCCGAATCCACGACTTCGTTCAAGCATTTCTAAGCCAACAAATACCCACTCAGGGTTCGAGTTATACTCCTTGAATCTTTATAACTCATTATATCCACAAATTGCATAATCGAACAGGGGACTTATCGCATACATTACTCAGGAATTGAGTCGTCCTAATAACTCCTGATTCGCGCTCGCATCCTTCACTCGTATGCCCAATTCGTTCCTTAGAACTCCAACACAGTCCCTATTTATTGCCTTAGCGATCTTAGACTCGTACACACCTCTATTCATAGTCCTCTATACAGACTATGCCTCAAATCATAACTTATCGCTATGAATAACCGTCCAACTATTTTCGAAAATTCCCTACACGATTCCCATTACTCGCCTTAGCGGCAATCCGATAACGTCTCTATCGATTTCCCTCCAAGTCAACTTTATTCTCATCCCAGCAATACCCAAATCTCGTTGCAACTCACTAGCACCAAGGGTCTTGGTGCACGATACTTAACACAATTTGGCCAAAAGGCCATGTGCATGGACCACTGTTTGAACGATATTCTTATCTCGCACTCTACTCGTTTGGTGTTTTCATATAGACATAAAACTTGCCGATTATAACACGAGTCTACTCTCACAACATCCTCTATGAGTTGGGACAAAAGCCCTCACATCGTAATCCCGTCCAAGCAATCGTATAATTCCCACGCACTTTTCAAAAATATTTAGACTTATTGTATGGAACGCATCTCATTTTGGCCAAGCGAATTCAAGGGTCTACTCGGATGGAACAAGGTCCTCTTTAGAAACTTTCTTTGTGAGATCAAAGGATCTGAAGCATG
The DNA here is from genome assembly GCA_036927795.1 of Iris macrosiphon. Lineage (NCBI taxonomy): Eukaryota > Viridiplantae > Streptophyta > Magnoliopsida > Asparagales > Iridaceae > Iris > Iris macrosiphon. The sequence continues at coordinate 10,741,877 of JAYESA010000014.1, forward strand.
CTCTGATACCAATATGTCACGCCCCGATTTCGGCTAATCGATAATCATCCCAGGGGGCGTGATGCCGTGCACGCGTAGGGCGCACGCGCACAAGGCCTTAGGCATAAGGATATTCTTTAGATCAATGCAACAGAGTAGACAAATAAGATAACACAAGGTTGAGGCATAGAAAAGTTTCTCTTTTATTTATAATGAACATCTTGTTACATTGCTTGACTCAAAGTATAAAATGCCCCACGGGCTTACAAACTTGGACGCAAAATGAGATAGCCGATCCATACATTATGTCCCTTTACATAGTTTCAAAGCCAAAACTCCTTGGGTGCGGGTAAGCACCATCGCCTTAGCGTTATTTCCGCAACGGAGAGAGAGGGGAAGGCTTCTAGCTTGAGCCTCCAAAAGTCTTGGCCACGAACCGCCAAGGATCCCAAAAGTCCGAAGAGAACTTCAGCTCCTCGCCGCGTTGCCTTGCGCCGGGGAACCTGCTACAACGAGGGTCAGTACTTCGAAAAGTACTGGTGAAGGCTAGCTGCTCAACTTTACCAAGCTCTTTAGATGAGTTTTAAATGAACATGCAACATTTATGTGTTTATGTGACTTTCTATTCATGCCTAGATCAGATTTCATTTAGCAGGTATGCAAGAACAAAATAACATAACTTCACATGCCACCGTTCGGTGACTTTACCTGTCCCGTCTGAACCACCTGTACAACTTACCATAGCCTTCCCTGTCACGAAGACATAGTTAGTCTGCACAGTTTAAATATACACAACATCTTTCTTTGTTGTTTAGGAGCCATCATGGGTTTAGTCTGGGCTGGCGGCGACGCTTGCAGCACGGGTAGCTAGCCCCGCTACAATTCCCCGCTCCCACGACTAAGAAAGTAGATTCCGCCCGGGTCGAAACGGCCCGGTGCCCCGGTAACCGCTCGCAGGAACCTGGATCCCTTGTGCACAAGAATTTCCATGACCATTTCTATGAACTCTACTTCATAGATTTACTTACTAGCCATTTAAAGAACATCATGTACGAAACTGCTTTACTGTACTATCACAATCAACCAACAGTTATATGAAATAACATGCAGCAGTTCATAGAAGAACACCTTAAACTTATAGAAAAGCACTTTGAACTATCAATAAATACCAACCCATTCAACACCCAACGAACATGCATGCATCAATGAATTTATGCAAGGTTTTGTATGACAAGCAATGGGTGTTCCAAGCCTACTTCTTATCTTATCTTGTTATCCAACTTATTACTTAAGTGGTGTCGTTTGATTGAATGCCCAACTGAGTCAATTTTATTATGAACGGAGCCCTTGGAAAGAAGGTGCTTATCGAAATAGAGCCACTCACACGTTGGTTGTATAGGAAGAAGAAGTAGAGATCCCTAAGACTCCGCTCGCGCGTCGTCTACACGATCACCTGCACGCACCAACGGATGATCAATACCTCCTGCTTCGGTCTCCAAGGCTCGATACCAAATGCGAAATCCTAAGAACGAAAACAATGAAGTCCATCGAAACCGTTCAAGAAAACGCAAGTCCTAAAACCAACAAGTACGCAACCAAGCGGCAATCGAAAACGGGCAAGGAAAACCAACACAACGGAAAGGCCTCTCTCTACTCTGCCGCCGAGTCCTTCCTTGTGGCACGATCCATTGATTATGGGACCTGATTCCGAAGAAATCAATCCATAACGAGGAAAGGATCTTGATTCAATCTGTCCCGTTCGGACGGTCGTAAGTATTTCTTGGCCGCGCTCCCCGAATAGGGGGAACGGGACGAACGGGGCGTTACAGTTACAAAGGGTTTTTCATCTTCATGATTACATATGAGGGAAATCATTTTTCTATAAAGGATT
>JAYESA010000014.1:10748746-10915011 GCA_036927795.1 Iris macrosiphon
TATTATTTTCTTACACAGATCTAGTAGTTGGATAGTAAACTTAGTTATGGCTAGATAGTATTAATTATTACATCATACTTGGGTGAATCCAGATTTAACTTTAATAGACAATGTGGATTCGTATCAAGAGTGCTCATACTTAAAGTATGATATTTAAGAAGGAATGATCATGTGACCATGGTATGAGATTCTAAATCCCCTAGGATTAACTAGGTAACTTAATTTGTAGAGCATTGGAAGAGAATAATATCTCGAGATCGTGCATGTCGAACAACCCTAAGTTAGCTGGGAGTAAAGGCCGGCCACCACGGATACAGTATATCATCCGTACTAGTGGAGTGCAGTATATGCCTTATTTATAAGTCGAGCCAGTATCTTTCTTATAGAAAGCCTGGAACTGATACTGATCATTAAATTAGCTCAGGGCCCTTATAAGGGACTGGTGCATCATATATTCTTACTTGTATATCATTGGTTCAGTCTGTCCTGCTCGATTATGGCATAATATAAGAATACTTATATATTGCATTACTAGGATAACTCAGATATTACATATCAAGCCATAACACTTGTTTGGCCGTTAAATCTATTTTAGTTAGAGAAGTGGACCATTGCAGCTTAAAAGTTTAACTCATGTCCTTGTTTGGTTGTTGGGTTATGCTATTGTGTTTCAACGGGACACGGATCGAAGCTACTTATTATCATTATGTTATTTTACTTATTATTGTATCCTTGTTTGTGTATTGTGCCTTCTGTTGAGTGAAATTAGGGACATAGACTGTCATGGCATGATAGTATAACTCATGTCCATGATGCAGAGTTATTCTAGCTTGACCGTAATCAAGGGACGTATCCTATCTTTATGTGATTTGGCACTTTCTATCCTTGTTTGGTAAAAGGGTATCATGTCATGTCATTTCATAGATGGAAAATATACTATTGATTGTTGGTTTAAGCATCTCATGCTATAGAACAGGTTTTGTTTCTTTATTTCGTACTTCCTTATGGTACTTGCTATTTGGGGTCTGACCCCACTGGTTTTGCATGGCCAGATTTAGAGCCAGTATCGGAGGATCAAGCTATCTCTCCCTCACTAATGGCACGCATCAGAAGAATGGCTGCTGAGGGTCACGAGTAGGTTCCTTCATTCACTGCTCGTCTTTCGTAAACTATAATCTTTTGGACATTTAGCCAACCGACATATGTTAGTTGGATAATCTGGACACTAGTTTTCTACATGACTATAATATATTCAGACTGCAGTTGACTCACTGTCATGTATACTTTTGATTGTGTATCTGGCATATCACTCATAATTGCTAGATCTCTAGAATATTCTGATACAGCGTTGGGGATGCCTTACTAATTATTCTTAAATGTTCTATGTTATTGCTACTTATTTAAATGATTGAGATGTATAAGTTCTTGACCCTAGAAGACTTAATTGTAGTATGCATCCCCATACCTCTAGACAATCTTAACATATTATGGGTTGCTTCGGTATGCCGCAATATGTGGTTAGCCGAGTCATTCTTCCGCTCTCCAGTATTTTGGATTTGGGGCATGACAGCTTCCATGACATAACATAGAAGAGGCCAGTGACCTCGACAGTAATGGTACCAACTCGGCAACAACAGTCGAGATAGTAATAGCAGCAACAATGACGGGGAGCATCGACGGGTTGTCCTATTATGGCAAGGAAGGTCATTCCCAGGATGTTTGTCGGATAGCTAACAAATTATACTTGATATATGGGAGCCCCGATCACAAGGTTGCCACGTGTCGATTGATATAAAGGCTAGGAGGGCCAGTATAGTTTTCTGTATTACAAACTCCAAGAGCAGTACAGCAAGGAGGACCAGCTGTAGCAGTACGGCCTTTAGCTCAGCGTCTGTTACCGGTGCAGGCCCAACTTTATAGACAACAATAGCAGCAGAATCAGCAAGGTCTATAACTATGGCAGCAAGAAAGATAACAGTAGGGAGCTCAACAAGGCCAAAAAAAGGCACTCACCTTGTCTTTAGAGGAAGCTATGACATCGGGCGACATAGTGGTAGGTAATATTTATGCTACTGTCATGCCCCGATCCCGCAGGCTAATCGGACGTCCCCGCTAAGCGAGAATCACCATGCCAGCGCTCCCGTGAGACGATCGCTTCGATCCATCCGGGCATGATGCCGCACGAGCGTGAGCCGCGCCCGTACAAGGCCATAGTTCATTAGTTGACGGTAAGAGGTCTAAGACACAGAGTCGCACAGATTGTCCGAATACAGCAAATTTATAAAACACATAGGCGATTTGGTAAAAAGTTTACTGAGTCGTTAATAGCGGAAGCATTGAATAACACAAGTAGAAGTAACACAAACTCTTTATTGATATTAAATATGTGTTACAGGCGACGTATAGCCGATATTACAAATTGTTCTAGCCTCTCTCTCACTCTCTCTGAAAATAGTAAAAGTGTGCCAAGTGGCTACAATTGTGAAATGATATACAGGCGATGTTCCAATATTATGTCTTGTATATGTACTTTATTTTCGTAATCGTAATACTCCAAGGCTTCAGAGTGAATTCCTGGCCTTAGCACGCACGAAGGAGGTATCTGCACTGAACGAGGTTCTCCCGTACCCTGCAAGTAATCTGGTAGGCTATCAGTACATGAATGCACTGGTGGGGAGGCTACTCGCCCGTTCGACAAATCCAAACACGTAATATAGGTTCCGTACACCAACTATTATGTTGTCTTTCTAGTTGCCTTTGGATCAGTTTCATGGCATAAATTGAATAGCCTAACTCGTGTGGTAGTGCACCGTGCGATATAAGAAGAAATACGATAAGACTTACCGATTTGTCCTTCCCTGTCCAAGGAAATCTAAGTTAATTTAAGTACGAGCAGATATAAACATTCAGGGACAATAACATATGCAAATATTGGGTTATGAACGAGACTATATTTTGGGTGCTCAGCCATTCTCGATGCGATGCAATAACTCACACGCGGATAGCCGCTAAGCGAGGATGACTTATCTATATGAACAATAGGTTGCTGGCATAGCCATAAAGGACACTAGTCACTAGCGAGAATGGTATGCAGCGAAAAGAACAATGGGCACTATAAGCCATCTCGTCTAGTACAATAGACTATATAATATAGTTTCATCAGGATCGGATCGGTCCCGTGCCCCGGTGACCGTCCATGGAACAGAGATCCGAAGACCATCTTTTTTTCAAGTTGCCCATGACATACAGGTCTCTAGGGTTATCCAAATTCACATATTTAATAACATAATCCATAACACGAGTACAATCTTTATTCTTGCTCTGAACGAGTATTGCTCCATGAGTTATGATACTTGATTTACTTGACATGATTCTCGTTCGGATGTAGATTTGACATGATTTCCATTTTTATGATTCAACTTGCCCTGATGCATCCCCCTAGTGCGGGGTCTACCTTAGCGACCTAACGGTCCCAGATACTTGCAGGTTCACTTGCACAGAAGAGCTATTTGATAGCCTCCTGGCTAAATAGAATGCATGCATGATACGGATAATGTTAGATATTTGTGGCATGAGTTCATAAATCAAGGCAATATTTCAAGTTAACATGTCTAAGCAGGCAAGCGTGCGTTTGTAAGGAACTCAAGCAATCACATTGGCTCGGGCCCGAAGGTAAGCCAAGGGGTAAAATCATAAGGGACTTTACGAGCGACATGATCTAGGGTTGTGCAGTATAAACATGTGAACATTACACTAAGAAGAACATATACATATTGTTCTATCGAGGCATAACAAGGTCTAGTTGCATAAGGCAAAGGTAGCATGCGAGGGTTTGAATATAAGTAATATTTTATTTCTATATTCTATCACAAGCAATACAAGTTAGGATTATTCCCTTAACTAGGTGCGTTAGATTCTTATTAGCATACAGAGGATGATTCACCTAGCGACTAACATGTATTATTTTATATTTTAAGTATGCTGGCTAAGCAAAGACAAAGTTCACTATAGCTACCCACTTTAGCGATGATTCACCTCGGTCGAGCGATACTCCGAGCGAGCCTCTGAAAGCCTAAGCCGAACTCCTCAAGAGCCAAGTCTGGATATCCTTTGCCTCAAACGAGTATTCTTGCCTAAGCAAAGAAGATCAGGATATTGTACTTTTACCGTTTGAATCGACAGTCTGCTTGAGTGGAACGGGGTATTACAGTTATAACCTTTTATGTCATAGCTTTAATTAATTCTGGAGCTTCGCACTTATTTATATCTGCACAATATACGACACGTATTAGATTAAAGTTTATGGCATTGCCAGAGGGGATGAATATACTCACTAGCAATAGGATCGTAGAAGTTAGTAAGGTGTGCCTAGCATGTCAAGTCATAGTATGTGGATATTTATTACCTGCAAAGTTGATCGAGTTCCTTATGGATAACTTTGATATTATCTTAGGCATGGACTGGTTGAGAGACAGTCATACAACGATAGACCGTCGTGAAGGTAAAATATTGTTTAGAATTTTCAGTCTAGACGAGTTTATCCTTAGCAGAATAGAAAGAGACCAGCATAAGGTAGGAGTCACAATAATATCAAAGGAAGAAGATCCGCTGCCCAAGATAGTTGAAGAGTTCATGGACGTCTTTCCCAATAATCTTCTTGGATTACCCCCAGTTAGAGCAATAGAGTTCTGTATAGAGCTGATGCCAGGAGCAGAACCAGTATCCCAGAAGGTATACCCAATGTCACCATCAGAGCTTGATCAGTTATATCAAAACGTGAAAGAACTGAAGGCGAAAAAGTTTATTCAGACTAGTAGATCCCCATGGGGAGTACCAGTGGTATTGGTAAAGAAGAAGCATGGGTCAACATAGTTGTGTATAGATTACAGGCGATTGAATGCTGTGACAATGAAGAACAAGTACCCATTACCAGGGATTGATGATTTGTTTGACCAATTAAGTAGAGCAAGAGTCTTCTCCAAGATAGATTTACGATCAAGATATTATTAGGAGCGAGTCTGGGAGCAGTATATACTGAAGATAGCATTTAGGTCATGATATGGGTATTATGAATTCTTAGTTATGCCATTCGGACTGACTAATATTCCAGCAATATTTATGGACTTGATGAACCATATTTTTATACCTTACTTAGACCAATTTGTGGAAGTATTCATCGATGACATTCTCGTATATTCTCGTAATGAGGAGGAGCATGAAGAACATCTTAGGATAGTTCTAAAAACTTTAAGGGAGCACCAGTTATATGCAAGGCTTAGTAAGTGTTAGTTTTGGCTAGATCGTTTATCCTTTCTTGGGTACATTATTTTTGGAGCAGGAGTATCAGTTGATCCCAAGAAGGTAGATGTATTAGAAAACTGGCCAGGTCCGAAGATAGTAGCATAAGTGCGTTATTTCCTGGGCTTGGCAGGATACTACGAAAGATTTATGTCAAATTTTGCTAAGATCTCGACACTATTGACTCGGTTGACGCACAAGAAAGTTAAGTTTATAAGGTCAGAGGAATGTCAGATAGCCTTTGAAGAGTTTAAGAAGAAGTTAATCCCTGCATTAATCTTTACTCTTACAGCAGGCTACGGAGGATTCACAGTGTACTATGATACATCTGGCAAAGAACTTGGATGTATTTTGATGCATCAAGGAAGAGTGATAGCATATGCTTCTTGGAAGCTCAGGGATCACGAGAAGAACTATCCAACTCATGATTTGGACCTAGCAGCAGTAGTATTTGCACTTAAGTTATGGAGGCACTACTTATATGACGATCGAGTAAAAATATACACAAATTATAAGAGTTTAAAATATGTATTCACGCAGAAGGACCTGAACATAAGGCAGAGAAGGTGGCTAGAGTTGTTGAAAGATTATGACATGGAACTTCAGTACCATCCAGGTAAGGACAATGTAGTAGCTGATGCACTTAGCAGAAGAGGAAGAAAATTTATGTTGACTACTCAGAAGCACATTCAAGAGGACTTACGAGAGATAAGTATCGAGATATTACTTTCACAGAGTACAGGAGTTCAGGCTAGCCTACAGATTCAGTTAACTTTGGTAGATAGAATCAAACTAGCTCAGGTAGAGGACCCAAAGATTCAAAAGCTACGAGAAGAATGTGAGTCAGGCCTTCGGAAGGAATTGCTAATACATGCAGATGGAACATTAAGGTTTGGGAATCATATATGCATACCAAGCAGGGATATTCGACAAGAAGTTATAACTGAAGCACGCAGTTTCCAGTATTCTATTCATCCGGAAGATACGAAGATGTACCAAGATATCAAGCAACACTTTTGGTAGAATAAAATGGAGAAGGATATAGCATGCTTCGTATCGTGATGTCTGATATATCAGCAAGTTAAGGTAGAATAACAGAGACCGACCGGATTATTGTAGCCACTTCGTATTCCAAAGTGAAAGTGGAAACACATCACGATGGACTTTGTGACTGGTTTACCTAGATCACAGACTGGTCGAGATACAGTTTGGGTGATAGTGGATTGTCTCACAAAAGTAGCTCACTTTTTTTCCTTTTCGAGTAAGACAGTCTACAGAATAATTGGCTGAGATGTATATGACACAGATATTGAGACAATAAAGTGTCACAGTAAGTATCATATCAGATCGCGACACTCGGTTCACTTCTTATTTTTTGAAAATTTTGCTTCAGAGTTTGGGCACCAAGTTAAGATTCGGCACAATTTATCACCCTCAGACAGACGGACAATCAGAGAAAACTATCCAGACCATGGAGGATATGCTATGAGCCTGTACCTTAGGTCTTGGTGGATCTTGGAAGAATTACCTTCACTTGGTAGAATTCTCGTATAACAATAGTTATTAGGATGACACCTTTTATAACACTGTACTGCAGAAAGTGTAGGTCACCATTGGCTTGGGACGACATTGGTGAGAGGAAGATGTTAGACCCTGAAATGATCACGCAGATAGTAGAGGTTGTCAAGCATATTAGAGAGCAACTTCGGGTTGCACAAGATTGGCATCGTCATTGGATATATCAGCATCTTAGACCTTTAGAGTTTCGTGTCGACGATCACGTATTTTTATGGAATTTGCCTATCCATGGAGTCATTAGATTCGGGGTTCATGAGAAGCTTAGTCCATGATATGTAGGTCCGTTCGATATTCTCGAGCGGGTAGGCCATATTGCTTATCGTCTTGCCCTTCCGCCTTCGCTACGTGAGGTACATGATATATTTTATGTGTCTCAGTTACGTAGGTATATTCCGGATCTGAGTCATATCTTCGATCACTCTTAATTAGTCGTTGTACTGAGTTATCTTACGAGGAGTAACCCGTATCCATATTGGACCAAAGGAAGAAGGTGCCAAAGAACCAGACTATTTCTCTTGTCCGGGTTGCTTGGAGATTTTACTCTCTAGGGGAATCGACATGGGAGCGTGAGGATGATATTCGATCCCGGTACCCGTACCTATTCGATTCAAAAGGTATATTCTTTCTTACGCCTTCATATCTCGAATTTTATGATAAGGTGATCACCTATATATTGTGATGATATTGCTTGCATATGTAGTTTATAGAAGATTTTTATTGTGCTTGTCCTGACTTCTCTAGCTAATCTTGGATTCAAATTTTGAGGACGATATTTTTCTAATGTGGATAAAGATGTCACTCCCCATTTCCGATATACGTATTTGGAACATATTTTATTTTAGCATGGTTGCATGTGCATGGAGATTATACCCATTCTTTGGTTTAACTTGGGTCATTATTTATTTTGTGGGTTGGTTCATGTATTGAGAACCCTTGGTTCGACCCTCAACCCTACCATATATAACCCAATATTCTCTCTCTCTCTCTCTCTCTCTCTCTCTCCACTTCTTTATTTCTTCCTCTCTTTAGTTTTCTGTCCCTATTTCCATAAACAAGTACACCTTGCATAAGAAATAGGGAAACCTCCAAATTATTGTTCTATTATTTTTGTAATATTTTTCTTAGCACTTTTAGTTCTTAAAGTTTTCTGTTTTGATGGATGGATTAGTGTAGATCTACATTTCTAACTTATAGTTTTTATGGGTTTCATGGGTTTTTTTTATTTTGATCTATTAAACATGTATTTTAGAAAACCAGTTTTTACTATATGATATAGATTTTAATTTAGAGCATTTTGGCTTTTGGTTCACCTGATTTGGACTTAAAATGTAGATTTTATGGACAAAAAAAGATTTCAGTTTTTGGAGCTTTCGCCATGGCCAAACCTGCTGTTTGGAGAAGAAAAAGTCTTCATGCGGCCAGCGAGTTATGTGGCTGAGAGTGCTATACGGCCCGAAAGGGTTATGCGGCCTGAACTCTTACCGTATACTGACAGAATATGTCTATCTTGCTGGACGCATGACTGCTTATTCACACAAGTGTTCTGGAGCCCTTGGTATTTTCACTCGCTGAACGAATTAGAATTTTGCTAAATCCAAGAGACCTTCATGCGGCATCGAACTCCATACGACACCTACCCATATACGGCAAGCAGGTATATGCGGTAAGCAGAGTATGGGGCCACTTTTCTTTGGATGCATGACTCTGAAACTTTGGCACATCTTTCTATGGTTTTATCTTTTCTTCCTGACATACTTTATGGTTTGTCACATCAATCACTTTATATCACTTTTCTAACACTTTATTCATTTTTTGTCACTTCAACACTTTTTCCAAGGAGTATACTTTAACCCTGAGCATGCGGCCCAGACTCCATATGCGGCCAGGTTATTTTATGCGGTATGACTTCATATACGACCGGACTTAATATGTGGCTAGGATTTGTCATACGATCTGACTTTATATGCGGCCTGACTTTACATACGGCCAGGATTTTTTATGCGGCCTAGACTTCACATGCGGCTTAGAAACCCATGCGGCCTTGCTTGTTTCGATTAAATATTTTCTTGATTCATGTGACCCAATATTTAATTGGTAATTGGACTCGAATATTGTATCCATGCGGATACCACTATTGCCTAATTATTGTCCATAATTTAATGTGCACTGAGGTACGACACATCGTGTCACGTATTAAGTGATTATATTTGGTTTACGCATCGAGAATGCCTCCAAATTACTAAATACGTGATATTATAAATATATATTATTTCCCCCTCATGGGTATAGTAAGCGAGTCAACTACCAAAGTGTGGCTAGGATATTGATTGTCTTAATGTTGCATATACACTCGGGTGAATCTAAATTTGACTTCCATGGATTCGTATCTAGCGTGTCCGTACTTTGTACAACATCTCAAGGGAAATTATCAGGTGACCATGCCTAGAGATTTCAAATACAACATAGGGCTAATTAGGTAACTAAAAGTGGTAGTAATATTAGAGAAAATAGTATCCCGAGATCATGCCAACGAACCTTTCCACAAAGATTCATTCTAAGTGCGCTGTGGGCTGGCCACCACGAATATTGTATGTCATCTGCCTTAGTAGAGTATAGTATCTGACATTATTATGCCTAGCCACTGTTTCATGATAGGAATACTAGAACCGCTAATACTCTATTTTTAGCAAAGTGGTCCTACGGGGGACTGGTGCATCATGCAAGTTCCTGTTTTATTTATTTGGTTCGGTTAGCCCATGTTTGGCACTGGCGTGATCTGAGGATTCTTATTATACATTATTTTTGAGATAACCTCAGACCCCACAAAATAGCAAGCCATACAAATGATTGGCCGATATAGAGAAAATTGACTTGGTTGTGATTGTATTATTCTTAGTATCCTAGGAAAATAGACTATCATAGTTTGATGGTTCAACCCTTGTCCTTGTTTAGTTGTAGGGTTAGAACTTTGCGCAAGAATATGTCATGGACCTAAGTTACGACATTGAACCTATATATTATTATTTTTTTTTTGTGTTTTTGTTTCTCCATTTTGTGCTTTATTTGTGATACTTGCTACTTGGGGTCTAACTCCACTAGTTTTGCATGGCCAAGTTTTGAGCCAGCACCCGAGGATCCAGCGTACTTTCTTCCAATGTAAAACCCCCTTCCTAGAAAATCGTATAAACCCTTTTATTTATTAATTATTAATTAAATTGTAGTAATTAGGTCTAAATAGGAGAAATAGATTTTTAATAATTTTTATGTTAGGTGTTCGGGCACTTAGATGACTTGTGGGACCTTCAGGAATTTTTCGGAATTTATTCCATGTAGGAGACCCCTTGAGCAGTTGCTAGCCTAACGATGTGCAATACCCTAATCTATAAAAATTTTCTCATGAGTATATATATATATATATATATATATATGTATATACAAATATATATATATATGTATATATATTTTATAAAGAAACAATGAAAGAAAAAGAAAAGAAATAAAAAGAATTAATATAATACTAACTAATATAATATAATAATACTAATAACTTTAGCACTTGATTCTTTAGCTAACCATTTGCCACTTCTCAGCAAAGGAGTTTGCTGTGACCGCAGCATGTATTGAAACCATCCGGCCACGTATATTGACCTTCAGCGCCTATTGCCAAACCGCGGAAAACTCATCCGCACCCCTCCTCTCTCTCTAATATATATTATATATATATATAATATTAACTCTCAAACCCTAACTTATATTCCCAGACTTCCTCTTCCCATCTATAGACGTCACCACAGCCAGAGAAGCCTCCCCAAGCCATCCAACCATCCCGTCGACGCCGACATCGCGAACTGCAGTCTCCCACTCGAGGCACCTTCGCTCCGGCGTGATTTCCCGTTGACTCGCTCGACCAAACGCTGTTCCGTTTTCATAGGTATGATCTTCCCTCAACCCTCTCCAATATTTGTTTTATAGTCAACCTCGGAAAACGTGTGCCCCTAGGTGAAAAACAGCGCCCAAGTCAGCGCGAGCAGACAGAATTCTGCAATCGCAGAATTCCAGATTGACCACCCATGTTGCCGAGTTCGTATCTCCCACCACAGAGATCCGAATTCGATGATTCTTTTTGATACCTGTAGATTAGATGACCTAGTTTATTTTCTGTATTATAACTTTGTGCTATTAGTCGCTGTGGACAGAAATATATTCGTCACAAAATTTCGCGCACCCACTTTTTCCGGTTTTCCAAAAGTGGGAGATCGGAGCACGCCCCGCCGAACGGGACCTCCCCGCCGTGTGCCAAGTGTACCAAATGGTGCACACAGCATAACGGGACACGTGAAAAATTCGTGGGGACTGATTCGGACGCGTGAGCGCGCCGGAATCAAGCCGTATCCGCGGACATATCTCGTGTCGCCACTTTTGTGGAACTCGCGAGTATTTTGTGCACGATTGTCAGATTGCGACGAAACTTGCGCCACTGGACTCGTGGTAACGCGCTGGTCTGTGACCCAATTTTCACGCATTTCTGAGACGGTTGACCAGATCGCCAATTGGCGGGTCCCACAGTTGACTTTTTGGACCAAATTTTGTTCGGCTCATCGGAATCCAAATTTGGACATACCGTTGGGTTCGTATTGACATTTAGAGTTGTTTGACCCATAGTTTGTCCCATTTAGAGACTATTACCCTCGACACGCTTTTCGGTGCAAAGTGGGCCACACGTGGACCCCACTTTTGCCCGAAATTACCGTTTTGCCCCTGTGTCCAAATTGGACGAAAGGGATGTGCTTTTTAGCTATTTTGCTCATTCCGGAAACGTTGGTGATGTTTATTTCAGCATCCGGAGACGTTTGTTCGGAGTCCTTAGTTCCAGGTTCAGTGTCCTTGACATTGGGGCGCGTACACTTTACAGATTTCTTGCCAGGCAAGTATACCTTGCCATTGTACTGTTATTTATATTCCATATGTTGCATGCATCTTTATTTTCTGTCTTTAGTTCATATATTTTAATTGTTATTTAAAATGTGCGCGACGGTGACGTCGCAATATGTTTTTATTTATGTATTGCATTGACCCTGTTCATGAGACTACCCCATTATCATATAGTATCATTAGGTTCATTTGGCCGTGACACATATTTTTACACGAGTTGTGAGTCTCATATAGATCACGGACGCGCGTATTGACTGATCATCGGTACGTGTGGGACGTGCGTTAGGGATAACTGCTGTTAGAAACTTTGCATGCTAGTAGACTTGGCAGTTATTAGAGGTCCATGGACATAGCTTATTATAGTACGGTGGTCCCATCCTTGTCCTTGTTTGGTTGCAGGATTGGGCTAGGGTACTAAGAATAGGCTATGGACCGAATCGTGTCATTGATGTGACATGCTTAGAGCATGGGGTGGGGAGAACAACAAGTACCGCATTTGAGCTCCTTTACACTTTTTCTCCTGTACGCCCGGATTCTCCGCTGGAGATACGGGCCATGATGACCACTATATATTATGTACTATCAGGCGGGCCACCGGCGTTCAAAAGACGACGTGCCTTGTAGGCCCCTGGATCTTCAAAAGAGAACTATGCCAAATCCCAGTTTTCAGCCAGATAGCTCACTTGTGGGGAAAGTTGTTCTTAACTGCATTCACTTTAGATGGTTAGGCGACCCATTGGATATTTATTTCAGTACTTTATTGGCATGTGTTTAAGTATATTTGTTATGTCCCTCTGAGGACCTGGTCCGCTGCCAGGTGTACCTGTTCTTGAGTATTTGCAGGAGCACAGATTTGGAAGGATATAGATGCTTCGTGGATGTCTTCTCTTCGAGCCGTGATTGGTAGCTGGTACTTATTGTTTGAGTGAGTTGTACTGATATTGTATTTACTTTTCCCATTCGAGTTGGTAGTGGATTTGTTTCCATCCAACTATCATCTTTAGATACTTCTTGTTGAGATCTAGTTTCATAGACATTGGTTATTTTATTTCTATATGATTTTGGTGGATGAGATTTAGATTATATCCTGTGACTTGTATTACATTTTATACCACTTGTGGATTTTATATTCATATTACAGCGTACGTATGGATTTGGTTTCCATATATTGGAGTTGCCATATCCATGCGGCTGGCATGCTTACGTGTCCTAAGTCCTACGTATTTTTGGGACTGGGGCGTGACATGTTTTTGTGGTGGCCCATGCAGGTCAAGAGCATATTGTCTCGGTTACTTTACTGTACCGAACAAGCCTGCACCTAGGACTAGAGTATAGGATCTCATCCACAATTGACTATGATTCATCTTCCTCCTCTCTGTTCTATTTTGAACAAATGCATCGTGCTTGATTCCTGTGCTTCCCTAATAGTTCTTTAAGTATAGCCTTCTCCTAGAATATAGAAGTTCTTGTTGTTAGATGATAATTAGAGTAGCACACCTATTTAGAATACAACGAGATTATAGATACACCACTAAGTTTAGAATATCTAGCGAACCCTAGAATCCCTTATCCCTATAATTGGTTTACCATTACCCCTGATGTAATATGAGGACTTGAGAGTAGTATAGACACTACTAGAGTTAGTTAGAAGGTTACCATAATGTTTGCCCCTAGCATTGAGGAACCCATAGAAAACCAAAACTTAATATTTGGACTGAACCTAATCTTCATAGTTAGAAAGTATTGGAGAACTGTAAACTTATATCATTGTCTTGTTATTAGTAGACCGCACCCTAGGAAGCCTAGAGGAATGTAATCAACACTTCTCCCTTGATCATACCCCGAACATAGCAACTAATACCCCACTCCCCTTAGAGAACCATGATGCTATCTAGAGCCCCCTATCTTTATTTTATATATTGTTTCCCTGCGACTATAGCGCTCGCTATTTTGCGACGGCTAAATTACGTTTCTTCTCTTCATCTTTTAACTCGTGTCATCTGACACTTCGGATAGTAGGCCAAGTAAATTTATTCTTTGTTAAGGGCTCACAGTTTACTAGGATTATAGTTGTAGCCTTGAGTGTGATTTTTTTTTTGCTCGGTAGTTAGAACTTGATAAGTTTAGGTTGTTTTGTAGATTATGACCGATGATTAACCCTCAGTTTTAAATCATGTAATTTGTACCCTCACAAGTTAGACCTCTTTCCCTTTGACGGCCAGTAACTCTTATATCCCTACAATTGACGCATGTTCTATGAGCACTATGATTAGGACTTACGGTGACCCTTACCTATAATGCAATAGGAGACCCTAATAAGTACAAGAATTTTTTTTTTCCTCATACACCCTAATAAGAGTTTCTATTTTATTTACATGTGCAAGATTATTGTGTAGGACCCTCTTAAGACTGTCACCGTATTAGTTTAATTTTTATAAGTTGGGTAGTATACCTCACCACCTAGTATCATATAGCCCTTGTGATCCATTGATGAAGTGTAACTGAATGGCATTAATTGTATGCTAACATAAGATGATAGTGTTTATTCAAACTATAGAACTTAGAGGCTCATACCCCTACTTTGTCGACTATCGACTTAGACAAAGAATTAATATGATAGCTGTAGAGATTGTAGAGTCTTTTATTATTGTTGCTTATTTTGTTTTGTTGTTGTGAACTTGAATTATTTTGTAACATCTCTCATCATAATCCAGCGTATCTAAAATCTCTGTACTACCTTGACTTATGCTGCTATTATAGCCTAGTTTTTGCAAGCTTATTCTTTTATCGAGCTTGCTCATGGCATATGTATTATTGGGTGCACACAATGATACAATTGCCTAATCAGAATCGGTGTATTAAGGTCTAGCTAACCTTAGTGCGCTTGGTTCGCTCTTCGCATGACTACTTTACGTGGATTGAGATATATAGTAATTAGTAAACGAATATACTTGCCCTAGACATGTCTGACATATCGTATCGGTTACATGACTGTACTAATACGAGCATGTGAATAGGAACTACCAAAATAGGATCTCAATCCACAACTGCTTTGACAATTTCTAATTAAATTCTTTAAACGCCTTGATCCCAATACTTCTATTCTATTACGCTGCCTTGAACTCTTTATTATTGATCTTCGTCTTCCCTTATTTCGGAAAGACGAAACCTCGTGCTGAGTATAAAGTTTGATACACAGAGAGTACTGGATATACCCCGTAGGCCGATCACATACTTGAGGATTATTCTTTTGTAATTAAGGACATATCATATATGATATAATCGGCGTTGAAGTTTTGAGGATTGAATGACATGAGTAAATAAATTAAGGGATATTTTCTTAAGGTATATAGCCTTAGGTGATAGGTGGATAAATTTTAAGTTGGGTAGTAGTGCATTGTCAACTCGGGAGGAATTTCTTTTAGATTATGATCGAGTAAGATTAGATTGGGAGAGGTTCAAGCCATTGTAATTTTGAGAAACTTAGAAGGATGACTAAGATGATGAGGATCAATGAATTGATATTGAGGACCCAATATTTATACCTTAAGTGCATGAGTTAAATTTTTTGAACAATGAAGGTAGAATCACCAATTTGAATTTAGAGGATAAATATAGAATTTCAGACTTGAATATTGGTGGACTGCATTTAAATTATTTTTTAATTTGGTGAATTGAATTAAGAATTAAAATTTTGGTTGGATGACCTATTTGAAATATTGAGGATGTGAATGGAATTTAAAGAGTTGAGGCATACAAAAAAAAAAATTTATAAGTGAAAATGGAAATATATTGGACTCAAACCACTTCTAAAGGAGATTATGATAGTTAGAGATCGTGAGGTAAAAGTTATATGAGTATGTAAATCTTGGAGATGTTATGTGGATATGGATAATTTGAAACAAGGAGAGAAGAGATAACCATAGGTTAAATTTTGATTAGAGCAGTGGTCATCTTAACCTAGAAGTGATTGCAATGGATATGATTAGGATTTTAGTTATCGCAAGAAGATTGCGACTGACTTGCCTTATTGTACATAAAGGATTAACTGATTCTGCCTTATTTCAATTTTGAGGACGACATTGTTTTAAGTTCGACAGATTGTAAAACCCCTCACCTAAGAATTTGACCTGCTCGGCTTAGATAGTGAGACTGAGGCTAGCGAATCCACCTAGAAATAGAACACGGTATTTTTATTTAGTTTACAACATGATATCACTTGACACGCCTTACCGTGCTCCGATAATTGGAGCACTACACTAGCCACTGTCTTCCTACAAATTCTACACCCTTATCCTAGACATGCCTATCTTCCATTCTCATCTTTGTGCAATTTTTCAATTGTTGGACGCTTTTATGCAAAAGAGCATTTATGTGTCCACACCATTGGACATGACACATGAAGAAACCTATTTTTCGCTCATATGGATTGTTCCATGATTTTTCCGGGATGTGCAACGTGCAACATCGCCCACCCCTTTAAACCTAGCCTTGCATTTTAAACAATGCAAATCTTACACCATCCTTGCATTCTATCGTGGCTTAATTTTAATTTCGAGGACGAAATTTTTACAAGTTGGGTAGAATGTAAAACCCCCTTCCTAGAAAATCGTATAAACCCTTTTATTTATTAATTATTAATTAAATTGTAGTAATTAGGTCTAAATAGGAGAAATAGATTTTTAATAATTTTTATGTTAGGTGTTCGGGCACTTAGATGACTTGTGGGACCTTCAGGAATTTTTCGGAATTTATTCCATGTAGGAGACCCCTTGAGCAGTTGCTAGCCTAACGATGTGCAATACCCTAATCTATAAAAAATTTCTCATGAGTATATATATATATATATATGTATATACAAATATATATATATGTATATATATTTTATAAAGAAAGAATGAAAGAAAAAGAAAAGAAATAAAAAGAATTAATATAATACTAACTAATATAATATAATAATACTAATAACTTTAGCACTTGATTCTTTAGCTAACCATTTGCCACTTCTCAGCAAAGGAGTTTGCTGTGACCGCAGCATGTATTGAAACCATCCGGCCACGTATATTGACCTTCAGCGCCTATTGCCAAACCGCGGAAAACTCATCCGCACCCCCCCTCTCTCTCTAATATATATTATATATATATATAATATTAACTCTCAAACCCTAACTTATATTCCCAGACTTCCTCTTCCCATCTATAGCCGTCACCACAGCCAGAGAAGCCTCCCCAAGCCATCCAACCATCCCGTCGACGCCGACATCGCGAACTGCAGTCTCCCACTCGAGGCACCTTCGCTCCGGCGTGATTTCCCGTTGACTCGCTTGACCAAACGCTGTTCCGTTTTCATAGGTATGATCTTCCCTCAACCCTCTCCAATATTTGTTTTATAGTCAACCTCGGAAAACGTGTGCCCCTAGGTGAAAAACAGCGCCCAAGTCAGCGCGAGCAGACAGAATTCTGCAATCGCAGAATTCCAGATTGACCACCCATGTTGCCGAGTTCGTATCTCCCACCACAGAGATCCGAATTCGATGATTCTTTTTGATACCTGTAGATTAGATGACCTAGTTTATTTTCTGTATTATAACTTTGTGCTATTAGTCGCTGTGGACAGAAATATATTCGTCACAAAATTTCGCGCACCCACTTTTTCCGGTTTTCCAAAAGTGGGAGATCGGAGCACGCCCCGCCGAACGGGACCTCCCCGCCGTGTGCCAAGTGTACCAAATGGTGCACACAGCATAACGGGACACGTGAAAAATTCGTGGGGACTGATTCGGACGCGTGAGCGCGCCGGAATCAAGCCGTATCCGCGGACATATCTCGTGTCGCCACTTTTGTGGAACTCGCGAGTATTTTGTGCACGATTGTCAGATTGCGGTGAAACTTGCGCCACTGGACTCGTGGTAACGCGCTGGTCCTGTGACCCAATTTTCACGCATTTCTGAGACGGTTGACCAGATCGCCAATTGGCGGGTCCCACAGTTGACTTTTTGGACCAAATTTTGTTCGGCTCATCGGAATCCAAATTTGGACATACCGTTGGGTTCGTATTGACATTTAGAGTTGTTTGACCCATAGTTTGTCCCATTTAGAGACTATTACCCTCGACACGCTTTTCGGTGCAAAGTGGGCCACACGTGGACCCCACTTTTGCCCGAAATTACCGTTTTGCCCCTGTGTCCAAATTGGACGAAAGGGATGTGCTTTTTAGCTATTTTGCTCATTCCGGAAACGTTGGTGATGTTTATTTCAGCATCCGGAGACGTTTGTTCGGAGTCCTTAGTTCCAGGTTCAGTGTCCTTGACATTGGGGCGCGTACACTTTACAGATTTCTAGCCAGGCAAGTATACCTTGCCATTGTACTGTTATTTATATTCCATATGTTGCATGCATCTTTATTTTCTGTCTTTAGTTCATATATTTTAATTGTTATTTAAAATGTGCGCGACGGTGACGTCACAATATGTTTTTATTTATGTATTGCATTGACCCTGTTCATGAGACTACCCCATTATCATATAGTATCATTAGGTTCATTTGGCCGTGACACATATTTTTACACGAGTTGTGAGTCTCATATAGATCACGGACGCGCGTATTGACTGATCATCGGTACGTGTGGGACGTGCGTTAGGGATAACTGCTGTTAGAAACTTTGCATGCTAGTAGACTTGGCAGTTATTAGAGGTCCATGGACATAGCTTATTATAGTACGGTGGTCCCATCCTTGTCCTTGTTTGGTTGCAGGATTGGGCTAGGGTACTAAGAATAGGCTATGGACCGAATCGTGTCATTGATGTGACATGCTTAGAGCATGGGTGGGGAGAACAACAAGTACCGCATTTGAGCTCCTTTACACTTTTTCTCCTGTACGCCCGGATTCTCCGCTGGAGATACGGGCCATGATGACCACTATATATTATGTACTATCAGGCGGGCCACCGGCGTTCAAAAGACGACGTGCCTTGTAGGCCCCTGGATCTTCAAAAGAGAACTATGCCAAATCCCAGTTTTCAGCCAGATAGCTCACTTGTGGGGAAAGTTGTTCTTAACTGCATTCACTTTAGATGGTTAGGCGACCCATTGGATATTTATTTCAGTACTTTATTGGCATGTGTTTAAGTATATTTGTTATGTCCCTCTGAGGACCTGGTCCGCTGCCAGGTGTACCTGTTCTTGAGTATTTGCAGGAGCACAGATTTGGAAGGATATAGATGCTTCGTGGATGTCTTCTCTTCGAGCCGTGATTGGTAGCTGGTACTTATTGTTTGAGTGAGTTGTACTGATATTGTATTTACTTTTCCCATTCGAGTTGGTAGTGGATTTGTTTCCATCCAACTATCATCTTTAGATACTTCTTGTTGAGATCTAGTTTCATAGACATTGGTTATTTTATTTCTATATGATTTTGGTGGATGAGATTTAGATTATATCCTGTGACTTGTATTACATTTTATACCACTTGTGGATTTTATATTCATATTACAGCGTACGTATGGATTTGGTTTCCATATATTGGAGTTGCCATATCCATGCGGCTGGCATGCTTACGTGTCCTAAGTCCTACGTATTTTTGGGACTGGGACGTGACATCCAACTCATGGCACGTACCAGAAACATGGTTAAAGGGGATATCGAATGGGTTTTCTTCTTCCCTGCTCATCATTGAACATTCACTTCTTTTGGCGTTTAGCCACTGGCACCTGTTAGCCGGCTTGTTTGGATATTAGTTTCCTTATATAATTGTATTAAATTAGACTGCAGCTGATCACTGTCATATACTTTTGTTACTCTTTCAGCTTCTTATTTTGCATAACTGGTCTCGAGAACATTTTGAGAAAGTGTTTGGGGCACCTTATTGCTTTATCATGTGTGCTCTATGCTTATTGCTTTTATTTATATGATTGAGACATAAAAGTTCTTGACCATATAACCCTTGTCTTATACATTTGTGATTATCATACGACATATAGCACAATGGGATAACTGGCCATGTACGTCTCCGTATTCTGGTACTAGGGCATGACAAAAGTAAACTATGAATTAATTGGGCGGTAACATTAAAATTTGATGATTTGACTAGATAAATTATGATCATGGCATGAACGGTTTTTAGATGAACATGACTTGAGAGATTAGTATACAACTTGGATGAAATAAAGTACAATGATAAGGTATATGTTCATTCGATGATAACTATAACATTTGATGTTTTTGTCTTGTACGAGTGCAACTCCATGCTTGTACATGCATTATGTTCGGATTAAGACGGTTATCTCGTAGGAGTGTTGGCATGGTGATTTTATATCCAACAGGGATGATTGAACTTGCGGGAGACCAAAGTGTGGTAATTAAATAATTGTCTTGACTTATGGTTTGACATGATAAGATGAGTTTTATGATACAAATGAATCAAAGTATTTTGAGGAGGAGTTAGTCTAGAACTTGAAGTAAGATATGCTTGATTATTTCGTGAACGGATATGTAGATTGTGTTAGACGACTTAGAGTTTATGATTGAGATCGAAGATTTAGAATATGATGGTGACTTGGTAGTCTAGACTTAGAAAAGAATATATAGGTGAATTCTATCAAACGTAGGGGAGAAGATAAACTAAACAAATCGCTGGATTTGACCTGCGACATGGATATATCATTGATTTGATTGAACGAACCTTTCTTAGGAACGGTTTTGCTAAATGAAACTGGATCCTGTGCAAATGAACATGTTAATATGGATAGAATAATCTGTGCTCGATGTTTAGAAATCTGAGTAAAATAAGACTGGGTAGAATTTTTTGTACGAAAGGATAATGGTTTTACCTTAGGAATTAGGGCGAGTATCGTGCAACGAATTTGCATGATAAGAATCTTGAACTTGAAATATACCTATGCCTTTATGAGCTGACCTAGTGGTTAGGCAGACGATCCTATGCCGAGTGAAAGAACTTGTATGGCAAAATTTAGAGTATTGCTTGAGCAAGCCATAGAACT
Organism: Iris macrosiphon; assembly: GCA_036927795.1. Lineage (NCBI taxonomy): Eukaryota > Viridiplantae > Streptophyta > Magnoliopsida > Asparagales > Iridaceae > Iris > Iris macrosiphon. The sequence continues at coordinate 10,769,554 of JAYESA010000014.1, forward strand.
GGGACAGTAAGACTTAGAGTTAGGCTTGGGTCGATAAGTGTACACTTTGTTTCACATTAATGAAATAGATAATAAGACTTGGATGTTAGTTGGTTGATCAGATAGATCGTGCTTAATGATTATACAATGATAGGTTTGAGTAGGATTGAAAATGACTTTAATTTTAATTGACACTGTTTGAGGTATCATTGTGATCCATAAGATGAGGACCCTTGAGATTTTTGTGATTAGCTTGTCCGACTTTGCTATCGTTAAGTTTGGTTGAATGTATATGTTTGAGGGATGCCTTGAACGTGTACACGATCCAAGACTCAATGATATGTTAAACTCGAGTGCAAAGACTTTGTTATCGCTAAGTTGGTTGACATGCATATTTTTGGAGGATGCTTTGAATTTGTGCACGATCCAGACTCGCAATATGCTGATCTCAAATGATAGTGCAAGTGAATATGTTAAATTTGCATGGATAAGTATAAAAATTTAGATAAGTCGACCTCAACCTTAGATTATCGTACACGATAGATCCTACCCCGTATTAAGCAATATAAGTTTTGCGCTATGGAGTAGAAGAGACCGAGTCAGAGAATACGACGTTCGTGTATTATAGCCAGCTCGAATTGAGTGATAGAGTCATTCAATATAACAGATCGAGCACACATGTGACACAAAGTGAGGAAAAATGAGTAGGAAGTTGTATTTAAATGGGTCTAAGTGATACAAAGTAGTATGCTTGGGCTAGATTCGATAGTGTGCGATATAACGGTTTGCGTCTCGAGGACAAAACTTGTTCTGAGTGGTGTTTAATGTAACGATCCGCTCCATATCAATGTTGATAGCAGATTCAAACGGTATAAGTGCAATGACCTGACCTGCCTCGCTCTGCTAGAAGACTCGCTTGAGGCAAAGGATTCAGACTTGGCCCTTCAGGAGTTAAAACTTAGACTTTCAAAGACATGTTCGGAGTATCGCTCGGCCGAGACGAATTATCGCTAAGGTGGATTGCTACGATGAACCTATCTTTGCTTAGCCTATACACTTAAAAATATGGACGATATATGCTAGTCGCTAGAGGAATCACTCCTTGCATGCTAATAAAGAATACAACACACCTAGCTAAGGAAATAATCTCATCTTATATCTCTTTGCATAGAACATGGAAGTAGATCGGTTGAACAGAATAGTATGCTCGCTTTATTGTTCTAATAACCTCACCCTTGTAGCGTTACTTTTGTTCTTTCAAGTATATTGCTTCATATATTTTAAAATGCTCTTAACATAGATATTGCCTCGATAAAGAAGCACGACACAGATTATGGTTCACTTACCTAAGGCAGGAAGACTATCAAAATAGTCATTTTTGAGTCAAGTAATAGAAACATGAAAAGGCTTTAGAACCGTTGGGTCTCCAAGGCAACTCCCAAGACGGGAGCTGCAACAAGTAGTAAAACATCAGCATAGACTGTGCATTGAATAGAACACACCTGATAAATGTGATCTCTAAACAAGTATGCATTCACACTATGTCAAGTAGTTATGTTCATTCAAGGTCATAAAATATTGCATATAATAAAATATTAGCGTTGATCGTCAATGGTCATGGACTGCCTGTGCACATGTTTATGGTTCCTGCGGACGGTACGCCGGGTCACCGGGGCACCGGGGCTGATCCGATCTGGAAAAAAATGTCTCATAATCAGCTAGCAACATCAGCATAGGGGAGACGTGGCCTTGTAGCGGGGCTCGCTACTTGCGCTGCAACGACCGTCGTCCGCCCGAACTATAGTCCATGATGGCTTGTCAAGTAATGTGAATGTATTGTTAGAAAGTATCATTGAAGTCTTAATAAAGTATAATCAAGTATCATTAAAAGAATCATGTAGCAACCCACGCATGGCCTCATATGGACTTGAGGCAAGTAACAGATGCACGGCGTACTCTGCGTGCAGATTGTTAATTAAACTAAGAAATCTGAACCTCTGAACACACTGGAATATTCTGAGCATAAGATATCTGAGAAATTTGAATGGCCTAAATATAATGCATTTGTACAACCTAAGTCACAAAGTAATATGAGTATCACAAATTTGTATATGTCGTTAACCTGAGTCAGAAATACGTTAGTAATACTTGTCTTTGCTTATGCTATTCTTTGTTTCCTTATATATATTCGTGTTTGGTTAACTTGGTTTTATGGATTGACAGGGAAGGACGAATGGTAAGTTGGTAAGTTTTGTCGTATTTCCTTTATATCGTACGGTGCACTGCCTCACGAGTTAGGCTTTACATCATTGCCACGAAACTGATCCTAAGGCAAGACTAGAAAGATAACTTAATAGATGGTGCACGAAACTAATATAACATGTTTGGATTTGTCGAGCCGGTGAGAAGCCTCCCCACTAGTGCATTCATGTACTGATAATCCACCAGATTGCTTGTAGGGTGCGAAAGAACCTTGTTTGGTGCGGAGTATCCCCTTGTGCTCGCTAAGGCATGGAGTTCGCTCTAGAGACTTGGTGTCACGCCCCAGTCCCAAAATACGTAGGACTAGAAATATGTAAGCATGCCAGCCATATGTATATAGAGACTCCAATATATGAAAACCATAAAACATACGTACGTTGTATTATGAACAATAATTCACAAGTGGTATATAATTATCACAAGTCACAGGGCATAACTAAATCTCAATATGAGGTATCAAAGAATGATAGTCGGGTGGAAACAAATCCACTGCCAAATTAGAATATAAGGGAAACCACATAAGAACATCTAATGGACAATAAGACTCGAAGAGAAGACCTCCATGAAATAGATAAGTAGCAAGTCCTGATCCGTGCTTCTGCGAATAGCCAAGATCGTCTACACCTGAAAAGGGACCAGGTCCTCAGAGGGACGTAACAAGATACATAGAAGCATGCCAATTTGAATAAAGTAAACATGCATAATAGACAAAATATATAAGGACGCTGTACTAGACAATCTATATGAAATGCATAGTGAGGACAACTTTTTGACGTATGGGCATGGGTAGGCTACTCTATCTAATCTCACAACTCACACACACGTTAGGAACATCAAAAATAGATATACCTCAAGGGTAGCGACCAGCGCGATACCAGAAATTGACATACCTCGAGGGTAGCGACCAGTGCGATACAACTACCGTAGTGCGTGCTATTTACTACGGTTTACTAGAGTGGTTATAGTCCATACGCCTACTGATTGTTCTCCCCTCCCATGATACTATGTGTCAAGTGTGTGTCAACATATGTATAGTATATAATTATAACTTGAAAGAAAATACACATGCAATGAATATATAAAAATATAATAAGCATGCAAGTACTGTAAGCAATTTGGCAAGGTATCCTACCTGGTAAGAAAGCTGCAAAGTGTAAGCGTCCAGACGTCAGGTACAATGGATCAGAAACTATGACATCAGAATGAACGTCTTCGGATGCTGAAATAAATATCACCAATTTTCCCAAAATAAGCGAGATAGCTAGAAAATACTACCCTTTCGTCCAATTTGGATACATGGGCAAAACAGTAATTTTGGGTCAAAGAGGGATCCACATGTGGCCCATTTTGCACCGAAAAGCGTGTTAGAGGTAAAGGTCTCTAAATAAGATAAATTATAGATGAAAAAAATTCTAAACGTCAAAACGAACTCAACGGTATGTATAATTTTGGATTCCGGTGAGCCAAACACAAATTTGCCCTAAAAGTCAACCGTAGGGCCCACAAATAGACGGCTTGGTCAACTATCTCATAATTGTGTGAAACTTGGATCACAGGACCAGCGTGATACCATGAACCAAACGGTGTAAGTTTTACCGCATTCTGACGAGCGTACACTAAATGGTGCAGTATTTTGGAAAAGTTACGATATGTGGACTTTTTACGAATACGGGTTTATTCTGACGTGCACACACGTCCAAATCAGTTTTTGCGAAAGCCCACATGTCCAGATATACTATACGCACTTTTTGATACAATTGGTAAGTAATGAGGCCATCCCATTTAACGGAGCACGCTCCGTATCACAATTTTCTAATATTTTAAAAATAATTCTTTGGTCGATTTGGAGGTTGAATAATTTTACACATAGAACGAATTAACAAAAACTAAAAAAATAAAAAAATCCTCGGTTATATGGAGAAGAAAAATTCTTTAATTAGTTTTTGAAAATAATGAACAGGTTGGCGGCAAATTGGGTGTGAACATGGAGTTTTAGATTCGAAATTTTGAACTATTTTGGTCTATTTTTTGGTCTATTTTTCGACCAATCCGGGACACGAAAAGTCGTGCCGTTTGAATAAAAATCCTAGAGGGTTAGGTTGTGAACAAACACGAACAAACCGCACAAGAAAATAACTAAAGATGAGAGAAATATGTTACCTTGAATATGGGCTCGGACTACGGCTGCTTGTGCACGCATGCGCACGGCGGATGGCCGGCGGCGACGCAGGGTGGTCGCCGGCGTCGGGGAGGGGGTCGGTGCTGGGGGTAGGATTTGGGCATTAGGGTTAGGGTTTTAGATAAGTTAATATATATATATATATCTCAAATGTGTATATATATATATATATATATATATATATATATATATATATATATATATATATATATATATATATATATACACATTTGAGATAGGAGGGAGAGATGAGCCCGGGGTTTGGTTCCAGGGGGTTGATCGTGGGAATTAGAGTTAGGGGGGTTTAAGGGTGGTTTAGAATTAAGGAGTTTTAAGTTGAGTTGTATTAGTTTTAATTATTAGATTTTTCTTTTCTTTTCTTATTCATTTCTTTATTATTATTATTATTATTATTATTATTAGCATTATTATTATTACTATTAGTATTACTATTACTTATTATTATTAAGAACTATATATATATTAACATATATATCTTTACATTTATAGATGAGATAAAAATCCAAAAATAATATTTGTACACAAAATAAATTCTAGAAAATTATTTTGTAAAGTTTTAATAAACTACCTCAAAATATTTTAAGAAAATATTTTATAATTAATAATTAGATATTTACTTAGTTATAATAAATTAACTAATTGTATCATCTAATTAACTAAGTAATTAATTAAATGGTTATCCACATAATAGGTAATTGTAAATAATATACACATCTTACAAAAAGAGAAAAATGTCTAACTTGGCAAAAATAATTATGGGATGCCAATTGTAGAAAGTTGGAGTTGAAAATAACCACAATTAAATTATATATAAAATATCTATTATTTAGCATAAAATCTATGGTCTTTACACTAATGTCATACTAACACCAAGGGATCAAATTTCTGTGCCACAAAAGGATCCTACAGGTAGTGTCTCCTGTGTAGACTACTTTCTATGAAGGGATATACAGATTTTGGGGCCATCATATATTAGTAATGTCCAAACCATGGTCAAGCGCCCTAATAAAATTATTGGATTTTATTTTATTTAAAAAATAATCTAAAACAAATACAAGAAATACAAATACATACGAAGGACCTATTTTTGGGTGAGAGGGTTTACACTTGGAGTGTTGCATTCGAAGATGAAGCACATATACATGACATAATATTGGAACTTTGCCAATTTGTAAGCCGCTTGGCACGCCCTTATTATTATTAAAGATAGAAAGAGAGAGAGCTTGAGTGACTTGTAATCTCGGCGTAGAGCCGCTTATAACCTTATTCATTATCAATAATTTGCTTGTTTATGTATCATACTTGTGTTTATTCTATTCTTTCGCTATATTGACTGGTGAACTAGTTATCGAATGGCCGTTTACTTGTGTCGTTCAAATTTTTGCTGCATTAGAGACTATCTTTGTGACTCTGTAGCTTAGCTACTTCTTCGCCTATTCAGATCATGGCCTTGCACGTGTATATCTTAGGCTTGATCGATATTACATCCTAATGGGAACGATCATCCTGCGGAAGCACTGGAGCGATAATTCGCATCTAACAGGGACAGCCGATTTTGCGGAAGATCAGGCGTGACAGGTATACCCAACCAGCTTTGGCTCGTCACTACCAAAAAAAAGTCTCTAATCGGCAGTGCTCTGAAGATATCGTAGAGTCCACTTGACCCTACTCTAATATACCCTTCCAGGATTAAAAGTATACATGCTAACGCCTAAGAAAGATTTTTTGTTTTGAAGCCTCTTGACTCGACAGTGCCAACCACGTGAGCGATGTTTGGCCTTGTACACACCATAGCATACATAAGACTCCCTACAGCTGAGGCATATGGAACCTACTCTATATATTCCTTCTTGTCCTCGGTATATGGACACTGCTCCTCGGTGAAATTAAAGTGAGCCTCAAGGGGGTTACTCACTTTCTTCGACCCGTCCATCCCGAAATGCTGAAGTACCTGATGAATGTACTTCTTTTGGGATAAATGTAGTAGCTTGGACTCTCTCTCTCTCTCTCTCTCTCTCTCTTTCTCTCTCTCTCTCTCTCTCTCTCTCTCGACTGATCTTCATCTCAAGATAGTCTTCGCTATGCCCAATTTCTTTATAGAGAAGGCTGCGCCCAGTTGGCACTTCACCTCTACCATCCTAGTGGTATTCTGACCCACCAGTAGCATATCATAAACATAGAGAAGTAAAATAATAAAATTATCTTCAATAAAATTCTTCAAAAATATATAGTGATCCGACGTTGTCCGTGTGTAACCATGCTCCCCCATAAATGACTCAAACTTCCTGTACCACTGCCTCGGAGCCTGCTTTAGACCATACAAGCTCTTCCTCAACTGGCAGACCATGTATGACTTGTCCTTCTCACAGAATTCCTTTGGTTTCTCCATGTACAACTCTTCCTCAAGATCACCGTGGAGGAATGTCGTCTTCACGTCCATTTGCTCGACCTTCAAGTAGAAACTGGCTACCAATGCTAGCACCATCCGAATAGATGACTGCTTGATGACTGACAAAAAGATCTCATCATATTCTATACCTTTTCGCTGACCAAAGCCTTTAACTACTAGCCTTGCTTTGTATCGAGAGAGAGTAGCATTATCTGTCTGCTTCACTCTGATTACCCATCGATTCTTTAAAATGTTCTTTCCCTTTGGCAATCGCACCATATCATAAGTAGAGTTGGCCTCCAAGGAACTCATCTTCTCCTGCATGGCCTCCATCTCTCCTACATGTGTGCATCTTTCATAGCCTCTGTGAAACTTCCTAGTTCTCTACAGTCAGTCAGTAGTACATACTCACCTGGTGAGTATCTCGTAGATGGTCGACGCTCTCTATCGCTCTTCCTCAATGGAACCACTAGTGCTGGCTATATACTGATAGCCTCCTCCTCAGGAACTGCCTCCTCGGCATGCTCATCCTCCTGAAGATCACCTTAACCGCCATCAGCAAGTTGATAATCAAGGTTGGGAGCAACTTTATGTACTGGGTCCCCCATAACTGGATCTTCTGTAATATTCTCTGAAAACTGCTCGAAGCAAAATGACTCTAACTCAGGCAATTCTCAGTCTCAGAAGTTATCTCAGAATTCTGAGTGTTGGTCATGGTCTGATCATCGACGAATACTACGTCCTTGCTTCTGTCGAGCTTTCTTTCTACTGGCTCATAGAGTCTATGTCCAAACTCATCCTGACCGAAACTGACAAAGATGCACCGCCTCGTCTTTGGCTCAAGTTTGGATCTTTCGTCCTTCAGTAGATGCACGAAGGCTTTGCAACCAAATACTTGCAGGTGATTGTATGATGGCTCTTTGTCATACCATAATTTTTTAGGCACATGCAAAGGAGCACTAGAAGATAAATTAAAAATATAAGCAGTTGTGTAAAGAGCCTCCCCCCAATAGCTGCCCAGCAGGTTTACTTCTGACAACAAATATCGTGCCCTCTCCATCAACGTCATATTCATCTGCTCTGCTACACCATTGAGCTGAGGTATCTTTAGCGGAGTCTTCTGGTGTCATATCCCTTGCTCTCTGTAGTATACATCAAAGGGACTGATATATTTATCACGCCCCAGTCCCAAAATACCGAGGAACTAGCCACGCGGCAATGGCCAGCAGCACACACCAATGGACAAACCCAATTTAATGGACCCATTAGAGTGTATTTAAGCTGTAGAACAAATATAATGGTCTATGATACATATCACATTCTAAATCTAATCTCATCCATAGAAGGTAATCAAATGTCAAACTAATCAAACTCATAAATATAATCAATAATAAGTCTCAATAAAAAGTGTCTCGGAAAACAACCCGATAATGAGTTTAATACAGTAATCCAAGAGACGGGAAATAGAGAAACTAGAAACAGAAATAACTGAGTATATAAAGCAAATACACAAGAGAAATCCTCTGGCAGTACCTCATCCTCTGGTGCTGGTTCTGTTCCAGTGTCTGCTCTTATCCCGTATACCTCGGGGTAGATCTCCTCTGCTATACTTGGAGACATAATACGAATCCAGGTCCTCAAGGGACATAGCAAGGTACAAGAATAACTCAAGCCAAATAAAATACAGTAAATAAAATATATCAACAGGGAAAACCATATAAACATCTATGTGATATACAAATGAGAGCATCACTAGTACTCAGGCTGAGACCACTATAAGCTCTGTGTTGGAGAGCCTGTAGCAGTAATATCACGTAGTGAGCCAAGCTCTAGAACAGAGACTAAAGTACCGCAATATATATATATATATATATATATATATATATATATATGCAATTAGCCAGTAGCCTGTGTGTCTCTCTCCACCCAATATAATCACATATCTCATGTCTACGACGTCTCATGTCCAAAACACGCAAGATGATAACCTCTAACTATTACAGCGAGTCATAATGATATCTATGTATATGCAATATGTCACGAATCTTGTAAGCCTATACAGAATCACAATAAATAATTCAAAAAAGATTCGGTCTAATGAATAGTGTCAAGTGTCCTATGGTATGACGTACTTGATAAAGCAAGCACAAAAATATAGGATCGGGTTATCAACTCTCTAAGTGACGTTACACGACTTCGCGTATGGCATCGACATCCAAATATTATTCGGACGTTAAGCAACATCTTACGGTCCTAGGTTGAGCAGATAAATCATATAAATAAATCAAAAAAATAATATGAAAGCAAGTACTGCAAATTTGGCAAGGTACACTTGTCTGGGGTTTGAACTCCTTCAATTGCTCCGGTGACAGTAAAATCTCTAGAAACGCCTCCGGATGCTGAAATAAATATTACCATCACTCTTATAATACATGAACTAGCTAGGATTAAATATCCATAAGTCTAATTTGAACACAGGAAAAGAATTAACAATTTCTGGTCAAAACGGGGTCCACATGTAGCCTACTTTGTACCAAAAAATGTGCCAGAAACAAAGTCCTCTAAATTTATCAAAATTAGTGTCTACAAGTCCATAACGATGATACAAACTTAATAGAATATCCAGAACTAGATTTTGATGAGCCGATCACAAAATTGCCCGCCAAATAGAGCCGTAGGGCCCATAAAATAGGATTTCATCAACGTTCTCAGAATTAAACCAAACATGGGTCACAGGACCAATGTAACGTGCAAATTCGATGGTGCAAGTTTTGTTACGAAATGACAAGTACACACGAAATTACAACGAGTGTCAGAATAGCCCGATACGGGGTATTTTCGATGGATAGGCATTGATTTCAGTGTGCACGTACATCCAAATTAACTTTTACAAAATTTTACGTATCCGCATTGACGATATGCATATTTTGATATAATTTACATACGACAAAGTTGCCTCATTTAGCAGAATGTACCCTATTTCAGGAAATTTTGGGTTTTAAAAACCAAAATTTTGGTCAATTTTATCCGCAAATAAAACACAACACACAGATAATTATGTTGTCTAATTTATTGTTTAAACAGAATCTAAAAATATTAACCATGTTGGGAGTAAATCGACCATGAACATAGGGGTTCGGGATAGTTTTCAGAACCAGAAAATATTTTTTTCTGTTTTGCGTCATAATTTATGACCCACACAGGACACGATACCCTGAAGTAATTATATAGGGTTCAAGAGGGTCACGTGGTCTTCGCATAGGATTCGATAGAATAAAATTTGGATCAATATACAGGAAGATAGGTACCTCGCTGCTGTTCGTGAAAGGGGGCGGTCCGCGGCGGTTACGCAGGCGGGGTGCGGCGATCGTCGGTGGTCGACGGCATCGTCTGGAGGTTGGGGATACGAGAGGGTGGTCGTAAGGTGTATACATGTAGGGATGGGGGTAGTTTTTGAAGGAGAATAGGGGGTCACGGGGGTGGTCTGCGGGAAAGGGGGGTCGTGCGGGTGTGGGTTAGCGGGTCGGGTCGGTTCGACAGGTCGGGTCAGGTTCAGATCCGACCCATTAGGGTTGGTTTGGTTCAGTTGGGTTTAATTTCATTTGTTTTGGTTTGGTTCGGTTCAGGTTGGTTTGGTCTGGTTTATCTAAAAATAATGCTTTAGCTATTTAAAAATAGGTTTTGAGCCCAATAAATTCCAAAAAAATTACACAACATCATATTATTAATTATACATTCAAAAATATAGTTTTTATAATATTTTAATATTTAATATAATACACAAAAATATTAATCCTTTGAAGAACATTTATTTTAAATAATTAAAAAATCATAAAAACCCAAAAAAATATTTTTAATTTTTTTAAAAATTCGAGTGTTTACAATCTATCCACCTTAAAAGAATTGCATCATCGTAATTAAGAAAATAAAGCATAACCGGTTAGAAGAGATGGCGAGGTTGCAAGACATGTTTGTTGAAGCACGACACAAAGAATAAGGAATCATAGACAAGAAAAAATTGAGAGGAAGGGTGAGGGATTTGTTCAAGCAGAACATGTATGGAAGGAATAAAAACTTTTCTCTAGGCAATGAAATATAAGTAACTTAAGAGTAAAGGAGCATGGTTAGAGCAAGGATCAACTACAACTTACAAAAACTTGGGTACTATTTACTAATCTAGACTAACAAGTTCATGCTAGCATAATACTAGGCTTAGACTAGAAAAATGATCTAACAGACACATGCTAAAGCATTACTAGGAATAGATAGCTATGATAAAACTTAAATCTTACTCGTACTCGCTACTTCTCGAGTCTGTGATCCCTCCAATATCATCACAAAAGCCTGTCCACTTTCTTGTAGTGGTGTCCTCTACTGTTGTAGGGCCTGCTGGAAGAGTGCTGCTCGTGGTGCCAAGGGCATCCTCGGCTGATATCCTTTCGGTGCTGGTAAAGCTTGTCGGTTTACTATCGTTGCTCCCTGCTGTGCTCGGTTTGGTGCTAATACATGCAGCCACTTCTGGATGGACTCTCTCCTGGTGATGCGATCTATGGGACGGGCTGCAGCAAGGACGTTCGTGTAAGAAGTTATTACAATAAAGCTGATTAATTTCTGTAGCTCAAAGCTAAGTCCGTTAAAGAACTTCTCCACCTGGCTTTGCTGTGCCTCTTGATGAACCTGTTGTTGGACTTGCATCATTGCGTAGAACATTTGGAACATCTGCTGACCATCCATAGGCTGTCCTAGTAGAAAAATAGGCATCGGTAGAGTAAACTGCGGTGGTGGTGGAATATTGTTTCGTCGGAACCTCGAGGTATTGTAAACTCCCTCAACCAAGTTAGGGATTATTTATAATTTTAAAAAAACTGAGACTAGGGACAAATCGAGATAATTAAAATTTCGTGAGACAATTTTAGGTACCCTCTGACCATAGTGCAACCATAGTTACACAATATGAATTAACTTCGCCTTGCGCAATTAAGTATTAAATTAGTTAATTGATTTATGGCTAATTTTACCTCAACTGGACCTGACCGAACCAGATCCTTGGACCCTGGCCGACCCAAACCCCGAGACCAACCCCGAAGCTCATCCCCTATATAAATACATAACTTCCTCCATATAAAACCCTAAACCAACAAAGCCTCACCAAACCCTAACCCTAGCCGAATACCCCCCCCCCTCCTCTCCCTTGCACCCAACCATCACCACCATCGCCGCTTATAGCGCCGGCACTGCCGCCCTTTAGCCGCCTTACAATCGACCCGCTGCCTCCTTCAGCCACCCTTCAGCCGCCCTTACAACCGACCCGCTGCCCCTTCAGCCACCCTTCAGCCGCCCTACAGCCGACCCGCTGCCCCTTCAGTCAACCGACCCAGCCGTCCATCGCACGATGAGCTGCCGGCGCCAACCCGACCCCCCCTTGCGCTGCTGCCATTGCTGCCGCTGCCGCTGCTGCTACAGTACCGCTGTCACTGCTGCCATCTCGTCGAAGACGCTGCCACCTTGCCGGAGTATGCCTCGACGAGAGCAGACCCTGTCCGAGCAAGCCACGTAGAGGTAACCACATTAAACCCTGCATCTTCATGTTAATATCGTAGCGTCGTATCGACGTGTCAAGAAATGTTGATATCGGACACAACCCTAATTATGTGCATATTGGATTAATGACAAATAAGATTTAGAATCTGTGTATTTACTAGCAAACCCTAAATCATGAGGCATAATACCAAGGACTAGTATTTTCACCCTAAAAAATATACATAAACTGTGTACAATGAACATAGAAACCAAGGAGCATGTGTTCGCACAGAAAGAGATCATGGTCAAATCGTAACTTGAAATTATTGTCTCAAGGCTCAGGATGTTCGAGCACAGAACACGTGTGCACTATAGCTAAGCGCACATATGACGCTGTATTCAAACAGACATGAACTTGCAAGACATGAACTTGCGATAATATTCAAGCGTCGCGTTGTAGTCATGTACATTTAATGTTTAGCGTCTGATATGAGACTGTTATATTATATTTGTGCTTAGGACCTTTGGATCAGCCAGGAGATACTACAGGAACCGGCTTCTGGCATTCACAGCTTCAGGACCCAGCCAAGATACCTTGCCATATTTACTGTCTAAATTAAATTATACATACGTTGTACTATATTCTTGTTGCTTTTACTTTATGCAACTGTGCGCTTCCGAGATTGTTCGGGTGCATTCGACGGATACGTCGATGATTTGTATACTTGGCCTAGTCATTAGCAGACTCACCCATTGGATGATACCATGTTATCGTCTGAGACCTGACACCTTACACGTTCACAGAGACATATCCATATTTTGATGCGGGTTTGCATACTCGACTAGCTATCGTTATGTGTAACCTACATCACGGATAGTACGTAGTTCAGGTTATATTTTATTGATAGAGACTTGGCATATAGATACGTGGTATACACATCGAGTATTCGACTTACGTATCTACATTGGACGGGGAGGACATTAGTAGGCATATGGGATACACCCATTGGATTCCGTAGTATCCAGTGGAGCCACGGATCTAATGACTCCCTTTACACTGCTGCCACATTCTTCGGAGCGATATGGACGATATACTGTGCTGCTGCTATATTCTTCGGAGCGATATGGACGATATACTGTACTGCTGCCACATTCTTCGGAGCGATATGGACGATATACTGCACTTCTGTCATACTCTTCGGGGTGTTGGACGTTATGCCTACGCCTACCCATACGTACCAAAGTTGTTCTAATATTGCATTTACTTAGATGGTTAGCACACCCTTTATTGTGTTTATTTTATTCAGTATTTATATATGGCATGCTTCTATGTATCTTGTTACGTCCCTCTGAGGACCTGGTACCTTTCTAGATTTGGACGAGGCTTACTACCCCACAGTATACGGCCCAGGACAGGATATGAGATTCGCTAATGCAGAGGAGTTAGAGGTTCTACCTTCGGAGTTTCCGTGATTACTTGGTAGGCCTACTGCCTAAGATTGGGGACATCATTATCTAGTCAATCGATGCCCTAGTTATTATCTTTTATCATTCTTTTCAGTACTTTCTTTCGTCATAGTAGTGGGTTTGTTCCCACCAGACATTATTGGTTGTACTATGATATCTTGAGATTGGCGTTTATCTTCCAGCAGTTTATTATTATTCTTGCAGTTTACATTGTGGATGAGATTAGTTACCTTTTGATTCATTGTTATGGGACATGTTAGTATTTTTAGGATAGCGTAGCACTCTTCGAAATTGGGATATCCTCAGAGACGTGTCAATTAGCTATTGCCACGTGGCCTAGTTCCATGTATTTTGGGACTGGGGTGTGACATAGTTTTAGTGGTGGCCCATGCAGGTCGACTTTTTTGCTTGTAGTATGGTAACGTACTCAGCGAGCCTGCACTAGGATAGAAGTTACTAGGTCTCATCCACTTTTGATTCGTTTTTGAACTTCCTTCATACTGCTTCTAAATATCTGTATCCTGTTTGATTGTTTCGTACTCTTTTAATGAAGTCCTATCTCTTGCAGCAAGATGAATTTGCGTAGTGGACGAGAAGCACCCCGTGCCGCGGTGCCAGATAATACCACTCAAGGAGAGGATATACCCCAAGGACAACCCCCGTTACAGACCCCGCTGATACACTGGCATGAGACATCGCAGGGCGATCCTACGCCGCAGCCCGAGGGACAGACTTCCAAAACAATCCCCACACAATATTGTGAGGGCTAGACTTCAGGAGCTACACCGATGCCACAGACTGAGAGGCTGACATCTGAGGAGATACCCACTTCCCAGCCAGAGATTCTACTACCACCGCCTCCACCTTATCCACCCAGATGCCACAGCTAGATGGCCAGCCACAGATTCTTCAGTTCTTCCAGGCAATTATGCAAGCTCAGTGGCAACAGACAGAGACATTGAGACAGAGTCTGATGACGGTACTAGAAAGGACACCTGTCCCAGCATCCGTACCAGCACCTCCACCAGCCCAGATAGGTGGCACTGTTAGATGGTTCCGACAGATGGGACCAGATACTTTCTCAGGAAGTGAGACTACATAACAGATCTCCGATTGGGTCGCCAATACAGAGATGTTAGTAGAGGCTTCACAACTGCATCCAGACCTTTGGATGACCGCAGTGAGGGCCCAACTAAAAGGCAACGCCCATCACTGGTGGAACTCTATTGAGCACAGTATAGGCAAGAACCAGACTTGGAAACAATTCTTAGAATACTTCCATACAAAGTATTTCCTAGCTACAGTCAGAAATGCCCTGTACTCCCAGTTTCTACATCTAGAACA
Source organism: Iris macrosiphon (assembly GCA_036927795.1). Lineage (NCBI taxonomy): Eukaryota > Viridiplantae > Streptophyta > Magnoliopsida > Asparagales > Iridaceae > Iris > Iris macrosiphon. The sequence continues at coordinate 10,784,715 of JAYESA010000014.1, forward strand.
GGAAAATATGACTGTTGATGCCTATGACACGGAGTTCAGCCGCCTTAGCAGATTTGGTGCTGTCATGATACCCAATGATCTAGAGAAGGCCCAGAGATTTCATCACGGCCTCAATTTTGAGCTACAGAGTTATACCACCACACAGGCGAAGATTTCTTATAAAGAGGTTCTTGCGGAGGCAAGAATCCAGGAGGCCATCGTCAAAGGAGCTAGACGTTCCAGCACGACTATACCAGCCAGAGCACAGCTCAGAGTAAGAGGACCGATCTGACATCTCGGAGCATAGACACAGCAGAAGGCTACGCTATACCAGCAAAAGGAGCTTCCGACTTGCTATTACTGCGGTAAGAGAGAACATTACGAGAATGACTGCAGAAGGAGACTGAGGACATGTCTGATTTGTGGGTCAGACCAGCACCAAGTTTATAGACTGCCTGCAACGCAGAGAGACGGCACCGTCGGTCGGACAGAGGCCAACCGTACCAGTTTCGAGGATACTACCACCACCAAGAGGCCAACGTCTACCAGCACCCGAAGGATTTCAGAAGGGACCACCCTTGGCCCCATATGAGGTATAGTTTGACCGAGCTCGATAGCAGACCGGAGGGCAGAGGCACAGACAGGCCTTTGCACTAGCAGCTACAGAGAAGGAAACAGAAGGGGAAGCTATCACAGGTACCATCTTAGTTGCATCATTACCTGCAACTGCATTATTTGATTCTGGAGCTACATTATCATTTATATCTAGTAGATTCATAACAATGCATTGAGTAGCGACTTTCCTCTTACCTAAGAGTTAGAAGATTCTTATCGGAGGAGCTATCGTACCGGTTACCAGCACTATCAGAACATGCTCAGTAATTGTATGTGGTAAAGAGATGAGAGCACAATTCTTGGTATTGCCTATGTCGTACTTTGATGTTGTGTTAGGCTTGGACTGGTTAAGCCAGTATAATACTGTACTGAATTGCCGAAAGCGCAGCGTCACTTTTAGACCACCAGATCAATTGGAGTTTGAGTACATACGAGGGACCGTCGAGCAAGGAGTAGGACAGATAGCGGAAACTTGCATGGCTATGGAGATTGTACCACCGCTAATAGTTACAGAATTCGAAGATGTATTTCCCGAAGAATTGCCAGGCTTACCACCAGATCGAGACGTAGAGTTCACCATCGAGCTAATACCCAGAGCAGCACCGATATTTTCTAATATATACCGATTGGCGAAGAAGGAGTTAGATGAGCTGAAGCTACAATTAGAGGAGTTGCAGAGCATGAGATTTATCCGTCCTAGTGCATCACCATGGGGAGCACCAATATTGTTTATGCCTAAGAAGGATGAAACAGTGCGTATGTGTATTGATTACATAGCCCTTAATGCCTTGACTATCAAGAACAAGTATCCCCTACCACGGATTGACGATTTATTCGACCAGTTGACAGGAACAGTAGTGTTCATAAAGATCGACTTGAGATCGGGCTATCATCAAGTAAAGATACGAAGAGAAGACATTCAAAAGATAACATTCAGGACTCGTTATGGCCACTATGAGTTCTTAGTAATGCTATTTGGGCTGACGAATGCACCTGTTGTATTTATGAACTTGATGAACAGAGTATTCCACCAATACTTAGACCAGTTCATGGTAGTCTTCATCGACGATATCTTGGTGTATTTGAAGAGCTACGAGGAGCACGAAGAGCACTTGAGACTAGTGTTAGAAACGCTGAGAAGAGAGAGGCTTTATGCTAAACTGAGCAAGTGTGAGTTTCTCCTAGATCGTGTCGCTTTTCTTGGATACGTCATCTTAGGAGATGGAATCTCAGTAGATCCGGCGAAGATTTTATCTGTAGAGACATGGCCGACCCCTACCAATGTCTCAGAAGTCAGGAGTTTCCTAGGACTTGCCGGATATTATCAGAGGTTCGTAGAAAACTTTGCGAAGATTGCAGAGCCAATGACCCGCTTGACCCGAAAGGAGCAGGAGTTCACTTGGACAGAGGAGTGTCAGAAGGCATTCGATGAGTTGAAGAAGTGCTTGACTACAGCACCCATCTTGACCATACCATCTGGACCTGGAGGATTCATGATCTATAGCGATGCATCCGGGAAAGGATTAGGATGTGTCCTGATGCAGCATGGAAAGGTTGTAGCCTATGCTTCTAGACAATTAAGGACACATAAGAAGAACTATCCCACCCACGACTTGGAGCTTGCCGTAGTGATTTTTGCTTTTAAGCTTTGGAGGCAGTATTTATATGGAGAAAGAGTGGAAATATTCACTGATCACAAGAGCCTAAAGTACGTCTACACCCAGAAGGACCTGAACCAGAGATAGAGACGTTGGCTCGAGTTAATGACAGACTTCGAGATCGAGCTACAGTACCATCCGAGAAAGGCCAACGTAGTGGCTGACGTATTGAGCAGAAGACCCATGGCATTCTTCATGACTACCCAATAACATCTTTTGAGAGAGCTAGAGCAGATAGGTATAGAGGTCATTATGCCCAGAGTGGATGGACAGTTATCGAGTTTTCAGTTGCAGTCAACATTAGTGGAGAGAATCAAGGCTGCCTTGCCGCCAGATGCCAGATTTCAGAGGCTTAGACAGAGGACAGAGGCTGGATTATAGACAGGACTGAGAATACATGAAGACAAAACTTTGAGATGCGGAGATCGTCTCTATGTTCCAAATGAAGAACTTCATCAGGAGTTGATGACAGAGGCGTTCAACCTATTCTATTCATCTAGGAGGCACGAAGATGTACAGGAACTTAAGACAGTACTACTGGTGGCACAAAATGAAGAGAGAGATAGCACACTTTGTGGCCAAGTGCCTGGTGTGTCAGCAAGTCAAGGCTGAGCATCAGAGATCTACAGGATTGCTTCAACCACTCCCTATGCCAGAGTAAAAATGGGAACACATCACCATGGACTTTGTCACGGGCTTTCCAAGGAGTCCTAGTGGTCACAACGCAGTATGGGTAATTGTGGATAGACTCACCAAGTCCGCACACTTTTTACCCTTCAGAGTTGGGCAATCGACAGAGGCCTTAGCAGATATGTACATGAGGGAGATTGTGCGCCTACATGGAGTGCCAGTTAGCATCGTGTCTGACAGGGATACGAGGTTTACGTCTTCTTTTTTGCAGAGTATGCAAGAGAGTCTTGGTACTCGCCTGAAGTTTAGCACAGCGTATCACCCACAAACAGATGGCCAATCGGAGTGCACCATTCAGACGTTAGAAGACATATTAAGAGCGTGCATGCTAGATTTCGAAGGATCATAGGAGGATCATTTGCATCTGGTCGAGTTTTCCTACAACAACAGCTATCAAGCGAGCATCCAGATGGCTTCTTATGAAGCGTTGTACGGAAGAAAATATCGTTCCCCAGTATATTAGAGTGACATAGGCGAGCGACAGATTCTCGGACCAGAGTTGGTTGTTCGTGTAGTAGAGAATGTGAAGAAGATCCAAGGACATCTACGACCCTTAGAGTTTCAGGTTGGAGATCACGTATTCCTAAAGATTTTGCCTACTCGAGGGACTATCAGATTCGGAGGCAGAGGAAAGCTGAGTCCGAGGTACATCGGGCCATTCGATGTGTTAGAACGTGTCGGAGAGGTTGCTTACAGATTATCCTTACCGCAGACTTTGGAAGGAGTCCATGACGCCTTTCATGTATCTCAGCTGAGAAGATACATACCGGATCTGAGTCATGTACTTGACCATTCAGAGATCACAGTCGGCTTGAGCTTGTCGTACCAGGAGGAGCCTGTTGAGATTCTGTACAGAAGTGAGAAGGTACTGCAAGGTCAGACCATTCCCTTAGTCTGCGTCACATGGAGACATCATGCACCAGGTGAATCGACTTGGGAACGCGAGAAGGATATTAGACAGCACTATCCCCACCTTTTCGAAGGACTAGGTACGTATTAGCACTTTATTTATTCAGTTAGGAATTCTTGTTATGCGTATATTTAATTTCGAGGACGAAATACTCTAAGGAGGATAGATTGTAAACCCCCTCAACCAATTTAGGAATTATTTGTAATTTTAAAAAAACTGAGACTAGGGACAAACCAAGATAATTGAAATTTCGTGAGACGATTTTAGGTACCCTCTGACCATAGTGCAACCATAGTTACACAATGTGAATTAACTTCGTCTTGCGCAATTAAGTATTAAATTAGTTAATTTATTTATGGCTAATTTTACCTCAACTGGACCTGACCGAACCAGATCCTTGGACCCTGGCCGGCCCAAACCCCGAGACCAATCCCGAAGCCCATCCCCTATATAAATACATAACTTCCTCCATATAAAACCCTAAACCAACAAAACCTCACCAAACCCTAACCCTAGCCGAATACTCCCCCTCTCCCTTGCACCCAACCATCACCACCACCGCCGCTTATAGCGCCGGCGCTGCCGCCCTTCAGCCGCCTTACAGCCGAACTACTGCCCCCTTCAGCCGCCCTTACAGCCGACCCACTGCCCCTTCAGCTGCCCTTCAGTCGCCCTACAGCCGACCCGCTGCCCCTTCAGTCAACCGACCCAGCCGCCCGTTGCACGACGAGCTACCGACGCCAACCCGACCACCCACCCCACCCCCCACCCCCGTGCGCTGCTGCCATTGCTACCACTGTCGCGCCTGCTGTAGTGCCACCGCCGCTGCTGCAGTGCCGCCGTCGCTGCTGCCATCTCATCGGAGCCGCTGCCACCTCACCGGAGTATGCCTCGACGAGAGCAGACCCTGTCCGAGCAAGCCACGTAGAGGTAACCACATCAAACCCCGCTTCTTTATGGTAATATCGTAGCGTCGTATCGACGTGTCAAGAAATATTGATATCGGACACAACCCTAATTATGTGCATATTGGATTAATGACTAATAAGATTTATAATCTGTGTATTTACTAGCAAACCCTAAATTATGAGGCATAACACCAAGGACTAGCATTTTCACCCTAAAACCTGTACATAAACCACGTGCAATGAACATAGAAACCAAGGAGCATGTGTTCGCACAGAACAGAGATCGTGGTCAAACCGTAACTTGAAATTATTGTCTCAAGGCTCAGGATGTTCGAGCACAGAAAACGTGTGTACCTTAGCTAAGCGCACATGTGACGCTGTATTCGAACAGACATGAACTTGCGATAATATTCAAGCGTCGCGTTGTAGTCGTGTACATTTAATGTTTAGCATCTAATATGAGACTGTTATATTATATTTGTGTTTAGGACCTTTGGATCAGCCAGAAGACACTGCAGGAACCGGCTTCTGGCATTCACAGCTTCAAGACTCAGGCAAGATACCTTGCCATATTTACTGTCTAAATTAAATTATGCATACGTTGTATTGTATTCTTGTTGCTTTTACTTTATGCAACTGTGCGCGTTCGAGATTGTTCGGTTGTATTCAACGGATACGTCGATGATTTGTATACTTGGCCTAGTCATTAGCAGACTCACCCATTGGATGATACAATGTTATCGTCTGAGACCTGACACCTTACACGTTCACAGAGACATATTCATATTGGGATGCGGGTTTGCGTACTCGACTAGCTATCGTTACATATAACCTACATCACGGATAGTACATAGTTCAGGTTATATTTTATTGATAGAGACTTGGCATATAGATATTTGGTATGCACGTCGAGTATTCGACTTGCGTATCTATATTGGGCGGGGAGGACATCAGTAGGCGTATGGGATACACCCATTGGATTCCGTAGTATCCAGAGGAGCCACGGATCCAATGACTTCCTTTACACTGCTGCCACGTTCTTCGGAGCGATATGGACGATATACTGTACTGTTGCCACGTTCTTCGGAGCGATATGGATGATATACTGCACTGCTGCCATGCTCTTCGGGGTGTTGGACGTTATGCCTACGCCTACCCATACGTACCAAAGTTGTCCTCATATTGTATTCACTTAGATGGTTAGTACACCCTTTATTGTGTTTATTTTATTCAGTATTTATATATGGCATGCTTCTATGTATCTTGTTACGTCTCTCAGAAGACCTGGTACCTTTTCAGATTTGGACGAGGCTTACTACCCCACAGTATACGGCCCAGGACAGGAGATGAGATTCGCTACTGCAGAGGAGTTAGAGGTTCTACCTTCGGAGTTTCCGTGATTACTTGGTAGGCCTACTGCCTAGGATTTGGGACATCATTATCTAGTCAGCCAATGCCCTAGTCATTATCTTTTATCATTCTTTTCAGTACTTTCTTTCGTCATAGTAGTGGGTTTGTTCCCACCAGACATTATCGGTTGTACTATGATATCTTGAGACTGGCGTTTATCTTGCAGCAGTTTATTATTATTCTTGCAGTTTACATTATGGATGAGATTAGTTACCTGTTGATTCATTGTTATGGGACATGTTAGTATTTTTAGGATAGCGTAGTACTCTTTGTTAGGATCCAGTAAATTGAGATATCCTCGGAGACGTGTCAGCTGGCTATTGCCACGTGGCCTAGTTCCATATATTTTGGGACTGGGGCGTGACAGGTATGCTGGCCTGCTTGACTACTTTGTAGAGCTGATTGACCTTCACTCACTGGTGTCACTCCATCATCGTAGGTGACAATTGCAACTTATGGTGTTTTTGCCAGAGTCTCGTTGCTGACTCGTGTATCCATTACACCGCATCCAAAGTAAACTATGAGAGACGCACCGAGGAGTCAAGGAAGGATGCAAGTCAAGAATTATTTTGAAGTCGATATAGAGGTCAAGAATGAATCAATCAAGTGGATAAGATCCTATAATTTATCATATCTTAATCGCAGGCTTGTTCGGTCCCTTAGTTGGAACTGAAGCAATATAGTCGTAGACCTGCATGGGCCACCACAAAAACTATGTCACGTCCAGTCCCAAAATACCAAGGGACTAGCCACGTGGCAATGGCCAGCAGCATACTCTAATGGGCAAACCCAATTTAATGGACCTGTTATAGTGTACTTAAGCTATAGAACAAATATAATGGTCTAAGATACATGTCACATTCTAATTCTAATCTCATCCACAGAAGGTAAACATAAATCAAATGTCAGACTAATCAAACTTAGAAATATAATCCAATAACAAGTCTCAATAAAAAGTGTCTCGGAGAACAACCCGATAATGAGTTTAATACAGTAATCTAAGAGAAAGAAAATAGAGAAACTAAAAACAGAAATAACTGAGTATATAAAGAAAATACTCAAGAGAAATTCTCTGGAAGCACCTCATCCTTTGGTGCTGGTACTGCTCCAGCGTCTGCTCATGTCGCGTATACCTCGGGGTAGATCTCCTCTGCTATACCTAGGGACATAATCCGGATCCAGGTCCTCAGGGGACATAGCAAGGTACAAGAATAACTCAAGCCAAATAAAATCCAGTAAATAAAATATATCATCAGGGTAAGCTATGTAACCATCTATGTGATATGCAAATGAGAGCATCACTAGTACTCAGGCTGAGACCACTACAAGCTCTGTGTCGGGGAGCCTGTAGCATTAATATCACGTAGTAGGCCAAGATCTGAAACAGAGACTAAAGCACCGCAATAAAAATATATATGTATGCAATCAGCCTGTAGCTTATGTGTCTCTTCCCATCTAATGTAATCACGCGTCTCATGTCCATAACACACAAGATCATAACCTCTGTTAGAGTCATAATGATATCTATGTATATGCAAGATCTATGTCACGAATCCTGTAAGCCTATACAGAATCACAATGAATAAATCAAAAGATATTCTATCTCATGATTAGTGTCATATGTTATGACGTATTTGATAAAACAAGCACGAAAATATAAGATCGGGTTATTAATTCTCTAAGTGACGTTACACGACTCCGCGTACGACGTCGACACCCGAATATTATTCGAACGGTAAGCAACGTCTCACGGTCCTAGGTTGAGCAGATACATCACAGAAATAAATTAAAAAAAATATAAAAGCAAGTACTGCAAGTTTGGCAAGATACACTTGTTTGGGGATTGAACTCCTTCAGTTGCTCCGGTGACAGTAAAATCTCCAGGAATATTCTGGATGCTGAAAAAAATATTACCATCACTCTCAGAATACATGTAATAGCTAGAATTGACTACCTATAAGTCCAATTTGGACACAGGGGCAGAATTGACAGTTTTTGATCAAAACGGGGTCCACATGTAGCCCACTTCGTACCGAAAAATGTACCAAAGACAAAGTTATTCAAAATTTTCAAACTTAGTGTCTACAAGTCCAAAATGGTGATATGAACCCAACAAAATATCCAGAACAGGATTTTGATTAGCCGATCACAAAATCGCCGCAAAGTAGAGCAATGGGGCCCACAAAACGGGATTTTGTCAACTTTCTCAGAATTAAACCAAACTTGGGTCACAGGACCAGCATAATGCTGTAAATCCGATGGCATAAGTTTCGTTACGAAACGATAAGTACACACGAAGTTACAACGAGTGTCAGAATGGTCTAATACGGGATATTTTTGACGGATACACGTTGATTCCGGTGTGCACGCACATCCAAATCAATTTTCGTAAAATCTCACACGTTTGCATTGATGATACGTACCTTTTGATATAATTTGCACATGACAAGGTTGCCTCGTTTAACAGGACGTACCCCATTTTAGAAAATTTTGGATTTTAAAAGCCAAATTTTTGGTCAACTTTACCCGCGGATAAAATATAACACAGCAAATTAAAATAAACTAATTACAGGGTTTTAATCTCGATTATGTTGTCTAATTTATTATTCAAATATAATCTAAAAATATTAAGCATGTTGGGAGTAAATCGGCCATGAACATAGGGGTTCGGGACAATTTCCAGAACCAAAAAATATTATTTTTTCTGCTTTGTGTCACAATTTACGATCGACACAGGACACGATATCCCAAACTAATTATACATAATTTGAGCGGGTCACGTGGTCTTTATATAGAATTTGACAGAATAAAATTTGGCTCAATATACAGGGAGATACACGAGTGGGAAGATAGGTACCTCGCTGCTGTTCGTGAAAGGGGATATTTCGCGATGGTTTCGCGGGCGGCGTACGACGGCGTACGGCGGTCGTCGGTGGCCGGCGACATCGTCCAAAGGTTGGGGATACGAGGGGGGTGGTTGTGAGGTGTATACATGTAGGGATGGGGTAGTTTTTAAAGGAGAAGAGGGGGTCGCGGGGTGGTCCGCGGGAAAGGGGGGATCGTGCGGGTGTGGCGGAGTGGACTAGCGGGTCAGGTCAGGTTCAGATCCGACCCATTAGGGTTGGTTCGGTTCAGTTGTGTTTAATTGGGTTTGGTTTTGTTCGGTTCTGGTTGGTTCGGTCTGGTTTATCTAAAAACAATGCTTTAGCTATTTAAAAATAGTTTTTGAGCCCAATAAATTCTAGAAAAATTACACAATATCATATTATTGATTATACACTCAAAAATATAGCTTTTACAATATTTTAATATTTAATATAATACAAAAAAATATTAATCCTTTGAAGAATATTTATTTTAAATAATTAAAAATTACAGAAAAATTCCAAAGATTCATTTTTAAATTTTTAAAAAATTCAGGTATTTACAATATTCGCCACCATTGTTCGACCGAACACATAGCATATTCTTGCCCGTTTTTCTTTCAACGGAGGCTTGATACTCCATGAAAGTGGGCAGCAACTAATCCTTGGTCTTTAAGGCATAGACCCAATCCTTCCTGGAATAATCATCAATAAAAGCTATAAAGTAAGAGGCACCACCAAAGAATTTTACCTTCATAGGACCGTAGACATCCGAGTGAATCAACTCGAGCAACGCTGGCTTTCTTCAACATGAGTGACTTTGTTAAGACACCATATTTTGCTTCCCTACTAAACAGTGCATGCACCTCTCCAATTTGTAAACTTTAGCCCTGGAATCACCTTCCTATTGACCAAGTAGCTCATTCCCTTCTCGCTGATATAGCTGAGCCGTCTGTGCCATAACTCGGTAGACGCATCAGTAGTTGCGTTTACCTCATGTGGCGCATGTGCGCTCTCTTTCATATAGTAGAGTTCAGACCTCTTGCTTCCTTTGACAATCACCATCAAACCTCTTAAAAGCTTCCACTGACTGTTCCCGAAGAGATTGAAGAAACTCTCGTCATCCAATATTTTATCCGATACCAGGTTGAAACGAATATCAGGGACAAGAGGAATATCTTTCATAACAACAACTGCACGTCTTTGTCCTCAAATGCACATCTCTAATGGCAACTACTTTCGACACATCTTTATTTCCCATCTTCAATACTCCACAGTCGTCTGTTGTGTAAGTAGCAAATAGTTCCATGTTGTGAGATACGTGCGCTGAAGCACCTGAGTCCACCAACCAAGAGTTGTCATCGCAAGCGAGGTTCATAGCTACCTCATCACCTACAATGATCAGATCGCCACCATGTGTCGAGGCCACCACTGTAGTGTTCTCACCGTGCTTCCCCTTGTTGCCTTTCTTCTCTCTCTTTTAAGCGAAACAGTTCCGCTTGATGTGGCCCTTCTTGCCATAATGGTAACACTCCGAGTCCTCGTACCGACCCTTGGACCTTCCCCTACTTTGTCTCTGCACCGCTTGGAACCATATTTTTACCCCTTCTGCGTCTCTCTGAAACAAGGGCCTCTGAGTGGGATATAGAAGAAGTGGCCTGAGAATGTCTCTGTATCTCTTCATTCAGTACCCTGCCCTTGGCAAACTTCAGACTGACCACGCCTTCCAGAGCAGAAGCGATCATAGACACTCGTACGGTCTTCCAGGAGTCTGGCAACGTACATAACAGTCATAGTCCCTGAACCTCGTTGTCGAACTTCACTCACATCGAGGATAGCTGGACAACCACGTCCTGAAATTCACTCAAATGATCTGTAATGGATGTCTCATCTTTGTACCGCAGACCCATCATCATCCGGATCAGGAATAATTTATTCATTCCGGTCTTCTTCGTATACAAAAATTTCAGTTTATCCCACAGTTGGGATTCCCTACAGCTCTGATACCACACTGTTGGGAATGAAACGCAAAAACCGTTCCCTAAACCAGATAGTACCTGGGAGAGAACCGAGCAAAATGCACAAACCAAAAAATACCAAATACAAATCGCAGACACAGAGATTTTTACGTAAAAAATCTAGATAAAAAAAACTACGGGACGATCGGAGTCCAACCCTGAAGAACCTCCACTAATAGAACAAAGTGATTACACTCTCTACAAGCTCCTCACCGATCCAACACGGATCACTTCAACTCTTTGGAACAGAAAATAGATTACAACCACGAAGAAAAAAGATAATAAGAAATACCTCAAATTGATCTCCTTCTCCGAAACGGTCTCCAATCCTTATTTCTCTTTTCCAAAGTTGCAATGGCACCCTTGCCACCTTTTTTTTCTCTCGTATTTTTTCTCATCTTATTGTATGTTGCATGAGCCTTTATATAAACCCTTGCATGAACTAGGATTTCCATATGAAAATCTATATATGGAAGCCAAAAATATTTATGAAAATCTAATTACATTTAATCATATATTTAATGGAAATCAAATCATAAATTAGTTTACCATAAATTGGAAAGTTAATATATGAAAGATACAATCATAAATATATAATTAAAGTTAAAGATAGAAATCCAATATAATATTTGTTTACTATAAATGTTCTAATACACGACGTTCGATGTACTTTTTCGACACACGAATGGTGCTCGTCGCACTTCGGAGTATTATTCACATAGGTTAGAAATTTTACCCACTCCAACGCGGAGGAGTCGAGGGTGGAGAGGAGGGTGATGGACGACGACGATGACGGAGAGGAAGGAGGTGGAAGTCTACTTCTTTCGAACGCCACCACGTTTAGAGGGTGGTGGACTAGGACGATGACTTTTTGATCATCAGATTATTCCAAAAAGAGTGTGAGAGAGTACCATGATTTTTATAACCTAATATTATTCCATACTGCTGCTCATTAACTAAAGGGAAGAGAAAAATAGTTTTCAGATCATAAGAATATTCCGAGAAAAGTTTAAGAGAGTACCATGCATGATTTTTATAACCTAATATTCTTCCATACTGCTGCTCATTAATTAAAGAGAAGAGAAAGAATAGTTTATTGATCATCAGAATGTTCCAAGAAAAGTTTGAGATTTTTATAACCTAATATTATTCCATAGTACTGCTGCTCAATGGGACGTAGAAACTCTATTCATACTTCGGTTGCGGAACTTGTACTTAAGAAATGGATCAATATAAACAAACTCGATCTTCACACCAACACAGTAACGTTTCTGGCACAACAGCTGCTGAATTATTTGTTAAAAAAAAAAAATATATATATATATATATATATATATATATATATATATATATATATATATATATATATATTATAAAAAATTAATTAATTAGTTAAATATTCGGAATCAAAAGTTCGTTAATTAAAATTTTAAGATTAATTTTTATTTATTTGTTATTTGAGTTTTTATTTTAATGAATCTCATTTTAAAAAATTCAACAGAAACATTTCAGAGAGAAGAAATTGAATTAATAATCGAATCTGAAATAAGTCCAAAGAGAAAACAATTAAGTCAAATTTGAACTAACTTTAAGATTTTTTTTCTTTCTTACTAGTCCATCTTCAACTACTTGCAACCAAACTACTTGCAACCAAACTACTTGCAACCAAACAACCCTTTAATTGGTCTCTTGCATGCTTTTGTAGCTCAGCATGACAATAGCATCCCAACAAACAAATATGGCTTTTGTAGCTCAGCATGACATTGCAAGCATGCGTTCGTACAAACTCCACCATATTTATATGTAACTCAAATACAAGTCAAGGATTAATTTCATAGAGAACTTTAAATATTCCAGTGACTGTGACTTTGTTGTAACGTACCATATCGTTCGGTAGCATTCTTTACTCGAAAAATCATAATCTAGTCTCTAATTAATTATGAAACATAATATACAGGACCAGTTCGAAGAATTGTGTTGTCCTATTCGAAACTAATTTTGATTGTCTCTTGATTTTTATCGTGGACCGGTTCGGAGGACTATTCGTAATTCTGACCACTTGTGGAGTTACATTGAGTCTGAAAAATTATTCTAACAGAGGAGGAGTTGTCCAAATCTAAAGTCAGACTTATCTCTAGGTTCTGTTTGTATGGGATATCATGGCGACGCCCATAAGTCTACAAAGATAATAGACAAATCGTAAGCTAGAACTACTAGCTAGTCTAAGATCCAGTATAGACTTACAATACATTTCTACACTATTTTAGATTTTATTGAATTTTACAAGAATTAATAGTCTTAGGAAACAAATTAACTATAGAGTTCAAAAATTACGGCAGAAACACATGACCTAGGTATGAAGGCTAAATTTTAACTTGATACCCTCAATTATCTATATTTGGCAACTTGATATTCTAAACTTTCAAAATGGCTAACTTAATACCAACAGCTATTGAATATTTTCAAATTTATATCCTTAAAAAATTCAAAAATATTCCTACCCCCTTCATTCCCCCCACCTACCTCTCTCTCTCTCTCCTCTCTCTCTCTCTCTCCGATGGGGAGCGGTAGTGGCGGCATCAGTGGGTGCGCGCGAGGAAGACGAGACGAGCAGGCAGGGCTGTGCACGCAGGTGAGACGTGCGAGCCGGGCTGTGCGCACCGGGCGGACTGTGCGCGCAAGCAGGACGGCGCGTGGGTGAGACATACGGACGGACAGTGCGCACGGGAGGGGGAGGGGGAGGGGGAGGGGGGCGTAGGGGGCGAGACGGGAGAGAGGGTGGATGGCGGGAGGAGAGGTGGGTAGGGACTAGAATATCAAGTTGACTATTTTAAAAGTTTAAAATATCAAATTGTGAATATCAAGTTAAAGTTTAGACATATATGACTAAGGACATTATTTTTGTATGTCGGCACGACATACCTTTCTTAAAGTCAGCTTGAGCTAAGATGCCAGTGACATATTGGTGAGAATAATGAAGTAGGACTAAACACTTGAGAATCAAAAAGTACAAACATGTCAAAATTGTAGGTGCCAAAGTCGTAGGAAACCAACTGATCATAATTTTTTTTTTTTTTTTTTCATATTATCTTAAAAGCACAATTGTCAAAGATAAGCTATACATAATGGTAAGGTAAATGGGCATTAATATGTTGGTTAGTACCCTAACTCCAAGAGTGAGGAAGAAAGGGTTATTTAAAGGTCAGGTTCATTGGAAGGGTTATAGGAGTTGTGGCCAAATAATACATAAATTTACTTTAAAAGACTGATGATGTTAACAGGAAGTAGTATCATACTAAACCCATAAAATATGAATAATGCTACTCTTTATTCCAAACTATTCCTTCAAATTATTTTTCTTTATGTGACGGACATCTAACAAAACAATTGACATAACAAATTTTAGTCTAAAAGTTTAATTATCAATTTTTTTTAATATTTATATTAATATAATGTCAATATTAATATTATTGTTAATATTAATTTTAATGTTAATTTTAGTTTAAATTTAAAATTTTATGTCAGCTGCCACAATAACTGTCACGTCAACTGCCACACAAGGAAAAATAGTTTAGAGGGATGAATAGTATTATTCATAAAATATTTAGATATATAGATGTCTTGTTATTAGTTTGATGCCAAAGCTAGATCATGATGATCTTATTATCTAAACAGACGGATGTTGAAGTATGGGTGAGTTTTTAACCGAATCGAAATAGTCAAAATCGAATGATTGAAATGCTAAAAATTTAAAACCGAAACCGAACCGAACCGAAATTAGCCAAAACCGAAATCGAACCGAACTGAATAATAAATTCGATTTATTCAGTCTGTTCGGTTGGACCATTTCTATTGTTTAATCGATCGGGACCAAAGTTAGAATCATGGTTAAATGATATTAAAATTATTTATCTTTATACACATATTTGTTGTATTTCAAAATTGTGTCCAATGTTGGCACTACTTGTTAAATTATCAAAGTTGTGCTTCACAATACGTATACATAATTAGTGTTTTCAAAATATACATATTTTTTATCAAAAAATATACATAGAGTTGGAAATATTTACATAACTAGATAAATCTTATTCGATTTTGTTTTGAATCGAAACAGAAATCCGAAACCGAAATCATATAAAAAAAAATTAGTATTTTTAAAGCCAAAACTAAACCGATTCTCTTATTCAGTTTAGTTTAGTTTAGTTTGATTTTCTTTCCAAAACCGAATAATGCTAACCCCTATGTAGAAGAGAACAGATACTGGTTTTAGTAATCTTGTCGCATCCGAGTAAGTTTGGATTTTATTGCTTGCAGTTTAATGTGGGGATTCCATTTCTGATCTTAAAGCGAATATTATACAGTATTTAAATGAAAGTAATGCATCAAGGAGCTTAATAAGAGTAGGTAATATATGTTGGTGATGGTTGAGGTTTCCAATCTTTGTGGAGCATATTTGAGTATGACAAGCATCATCCGTATATGGAAGAAGTTCGGAGAGTCGAATACGACGAAGGAGGCTCGTTTTGAGCACGTCTCAGACTATTGAAAAAAAACAGTATCGATGTAGGCGGTGTACCGTCAGCATACAGTTGTCGGTACACCAGTGAGACATGTTTTTGTTTCAGAATAAGTTCTGACTCGAAATGACAAATGTTCGGCATACCGCGGCCAGTATGTTAGTGTCGGGATTGAAGACCTGCAAATTTAGATGTGTTTATTAACAGTATTAAGTCGTGATCAACGGTCCAGATCTTTTTCGTAATTTGGGTACTTTAAATAGGAATTTTCTAACCCTAATCCACATCAGAGGATCGAAGGAGAGAGTTTTCCTAATGTTGTAATTTTCTAAGGAGAGAAAGAGGTGATTTGGAGTTTCGGGATTGATTTGAAGAGATCACTTCGAGGAGTTTTACAACAGTTCTTCCTGTTAAAAAATATTTTAGAAGAAAGAAACATAATGTTTTGAGTCATGGCGGAAAGTTCACTTTCGTAAAGGCAATATTTTTCTCATTATCCTTATTATAGAAAATGGGAAAGTACCCTCAAGGATAAAACAAAGCACGGATTCTTTTTGAAGGTTTAGCTGAGAATTCAAAGATATTCGAAATACGTTAACAACTTTTTCTTTTATATAATTGGAGGTGTCAAAAGATCAAGAGTCATAATTGTTCAATTATGTCTGATAAAAAAAGAAACTTCTCTTGCCAAAAATGTCTTTTCATTTTAATTTCAAAAAAATTAAAGTAAAAAATTGTTCTGATTGAACAAGGCCCCAAAGTGCCAAAGTGCCTATCAAAGACTTTTAAATAATTAGGCAAATGTCTAGTTGTCAAGCCCATGAATAGGCTCACTTCTTGACTAACCCATAAGTAGTCTTGTTATTGGACATTTATATTTAAAGACACTGACAATTTTATTTTTCTCCAATGTGAAACTATGTTTTGAAAACAAACTATACAACACTTCCTCATCTTCTCTTCTTTTATAATCTTTTTGTATTCATTGTAACATATTTCCACTTATTGGAAGTATTGGTGTGATTCGTGTGGATCGATGGAGGAGTTTGTAAAAGAATCTGTGTATTTCTTTTATTACATATATTAGTGGAGCCTTTTTCGGATTCGACTCCGATCTTCCTGTGGTTTCTTTTCGGTCAAAAATTTTCACATAAATTTTGATGTGTTTGCATTGTGCGTGTGCGTGTAGTTTTGGCATATTTGGTTTGTACATTTTTTTTCGGTCCACACCTAGTCCTCAATTTGGGGGAACGTTTTTTTGCGTTTATTCCCAACAAAACGGTATCTGAGTGGTATCACAACAATGGTAGCTAGATGTGAGAGATTGGCAGCCAAATCGAGTAGAAGAGAATGAATGCTAAGTCAATGGTTTTTATAACCTAAAATTATTCCAAGAAAAGAAAGTACCATGATATTTTTTTATCATCAGAATATTCCAAGAAAAGTTTGAGAGAGTACCAATGATGATTTTATAACCTAATATTATTCCATACTGCTAATCATTGGAAAGTAGAACCCTATTCATACTTCTGTTGCGTAACTTGTACTTGAGAAATGAATCAATATAAACTCTCGTCACAGAGTAACATGATTTTTAGTCTTTGCATGCTTTTGTAGCTCAGCCTGATTTTATAACCTAATATATATATATGCGATATGTTATTCCAAATAACTGTTATTTGTTACTCCAAAAATTATAATTAAGTCTCTAACTAATTATGAAACAGGAATACATAATATTTTGATTGTATGGTATATTACGACGACGTCCCTAAGTCTATAAAAATAACAAACATGTCATAAGTTAGAACTACTTAGTCTAAGACTCCATATAGACTTAGAATACATTTTAGAATATTAAAATTCTATAGAATTTTACAAGAATTAATAGATATGTATTGCCCTAAGGAAACTAATTAAATATAGAGTTAAAAAAATTATTGTATAAACACATGAACCTAGACATGAATACAGATATCATTTTTTCATGTGCGTACAATATTCATTCTTAAAGTCAGCTTCATACAAGGAGGACAAATGGGGGCAGTTAAGATGTCAGTGACATATAGGTGAGAATAATGAAGTGGGAGTCAAAACTTGAGACACAAAAATTACAAACATGTCAAAATTGGAGGTGCCAAAGTCCTAGGAAACCAACTAACTGATCATAATTTTTTTTTTCTTTTTTCATAATCTCTTGAAAGCACTTGTCAAAGATAAGGTATATAAATGAGCATTAATATGATGGTTACCCTAACTTCAAGACTAAGGCGACTAAGGGTCTGTTTGTTAATGATATTTTTTATTGCTTTTGGGGTATTTTTGAACCGGTCGTTTATGAAGTATTTTAAAATTGCTGTTTGTTAATTTTTTTGAGACACTGGTTTTGATTGGCTCAAAAATCTTCTAAAATCAGTGTAATATAACATTGAGTGTCTTTATAAGCATATCAAATCGACGAATTTTGAAAGATTTTATTATTTTATTCTATTTATATCCTTTCCATAATTATAAGTACTGATATCCTATTATATTTTTTCGTTCTCATTTGTGTTTCTCGTATACTTCTTTCAAATTAATGCTACTTTTTCGGTAAGTTCTTAAAATCTTTTTCTCCTACTTTCAACCAGACGTTTCTATTATGTTATGTGTTTCTATTATTTTGATCAAATATGGTATTTCTTCCAAACTATGACTATTTTTCAGTAAGATCTTAAAATATTTCTCTCTCATACTTTCATATGGTTCTATTATTTATTTATATATGGACACAGGTAATTTTATTCGTGTAAAAAAAATTTAGAGCCGCTCGTCAATGAATTACCAAACATGGGTTGGACAGGTTTAAAAGCCGCTATAAAACCACCAAAAATCGGATCTCTCATAACCGCTTATAACCGGTACTCTAAAAACACATCATAATCGTTATCCCTACAATTGCCAAGCAGACCATAAGGAGGAAGAAATGGTTCTTTTTATGAGATCAGCTTCATTAGAAGTATCAGAGGGGTTGTTGCAACATGCAAAAGGTTTTGGCCAAAAAGTGTTAGAATTTTATTTTAAAAGAATGATAATGTGGTCAAATTTTAAATAGTGTGTTTGGTAAATATGAAATATGGGTAAATTTTTACTTCATATGAATAAGAAGGGTGGGACTGCAAAATCTAGTCTAGCAGTTATGACCGATGCATACTACCCATAAGATTGCAGGTTCGAGCCTCGTGGACGCCATTTAATTTTTCTTTGGAGAAATTAAGTGGTGGGTTGGTGGTGGTTGCAGTGTGCAGATGCGATATGCGGTGCGGTTGCGGCTGCTTGAGACGTTCGGGCCGGATGGAGGCTTCGGACTTGTTGTACCTTCGGGCTGGGGTAGTACCTTCGGACCGGGATGTAGTTTTCGGGCTGAGTTGTAGCCTCTCGAAGGGGCATGAATAAAAATTATGAAACCACCTGGATGATTTTAGATCATATATATATATATGATAAACGAGGTATGAGCCATAGTGCTCATTTTTCTATATGAGCTATGCATATGTGGACCAAAAGGAATAGAGTGTACTAGTGTACATGGGTGCACATGAGATATGAAAGTCTATTCTTATTGGTCCATATGTGCATGGCTCATATTGGAAAATGAGCACTATGACTCATATCCCGTTTACCTATATAGGATAAACGGGATATGAGCCATAGTGCTCATATTCCTACATGAGCCATGCACATATGGACCAATAATTAATATATATATATATATATATATATATATATATATATATATATATATATATATATATATATGGTAAACGGGATATGAGCTATAGTGCTCATATTCCTACATGAGACATGCACATGTTGTTTGGATAAACAAAGTTTTATACGAAACTTTTGCATACAAACGTGAAAAGAGAAAAGTACAAATAATCTTATACGAGGATATTAAGTACAATAAAATGATTCTGGGAAAGTATTGCTATGGAAGTCTGATCTGCAGTCGATCACTTTGTTCCTTGGACTACACGATGATGGAGAAGTGCTATAAAAGAAGCTTCAAACTTTCTCAGAACTGAAGGCAAAAGTCGGCCAAAAGAAAGTTGCAAGTAGGATTGAATTCTTGTTGCCAAAGTTGTCAGCCAAAACCAATTCCCCCTTCTTTTACCCTATGACCAGGGTCTCTATTTATAGAGATCAATCCAGTAACTGCCTGGTTGGCGTAAAAGCCAAATGACTGTCTTGTTGGCGTAAAAGGCCAAACTGTGAAGAAGATTGCCTCCTTTACGCTGCGGTTATGACAACTGCTACCCATGTTCAAATAATCTTCTGAATCTGCGTATGACACATATCCCTTTATAAGGTAACGCGTATAACTGCTTCTCGAAGATCATGGAATGCAAGCCACGTAGGTAACTGCCCCTGCGTAAAACTTGATGATTCATGAATAATAGATAACCAGCGTAAAATAACCAATTATCCTTCACGACTGAGGTCTTGAGCGTATTCTGGGCTAAGTAGTCTTATCAAAGTACCTTTGCAAATATAGCCGAGTTGGCATATTGTCACGACCCGCACCCGGTTTAGGGGCACGAGTGCGTGGGTACGTCCAGCCTACGCCGCAGTATCGGCGGTAGAACGCTGTCAAGGTCTTGATACTATCCAACTAATGTCACGCAAGCATCCAATCTCCATTAGGAGATACGGATGACACAAATAAGATGAACATATACTCAATCACAGGATTACAGCACGATAAGATTTCGAAACAGAAATTAAAATTAAACACAACACAAGTCCACAAGTAATATTCTAACTTAACAATATCCAAGTCTCATCAAAAGGCCGGAGACAAATCCGGTACCAAAATGACTGTTAAAAGAACTAACTAAAAATAGTAATTTCCAGCTAGACCTCCTGGAATCACAACTACTATCAAGTCTGCAGCTACTCACCATATGGTCCATAAAGTGTCGGACAGCGGTCCTCTAAGGCATAGTCTGGAAAAATATTTCCAGTCAGGAAGGAGCAAAGCAACACTCTCAAATAACAGTTCCATTAATTGATAATGTCTATAATACAATAAAACATGTCATGCTAGCTACTGAGAAGATAGTGAAATAACTGCGATGGCAATTTAAGAGAGACAGGCAATAGGCAATATGATACAGTCAGTGCATGTATGGAAATAAAAGAACAAGGAACAGTATCATATACGGGTGATGTAGTATATGATTTAAAATAGGGAACTGTAATCTATTCTAAGTGTTTGAAATTGTAGTTTTGAAATGTGATCGGCTTGGGACTTGTACGATTGCTACATGGCCTGGCTAATCATGCGTGAGGCGAATGATTAACACCAATAATATAAACTTGTACGATAGGTATTTGATCACATTTCTCACTAGCAATTTCCCCGCCCCCAACTAGTACTGTGGATCCAATCATGACACGTCACGAATACACAACATTGTCTAATATATTATGTACAATGTCTAATATCAATGTCTAATGTAAATGTCAATGTCAATGTCAATGTAAATGTCGTGTATAATGTCAATACGATAATCAAGGTAACATCTCATGACTGCAGATCCAAGCTATACTAGTCCGTGTAGCACAGTGTCAAAGATTCAGTTGTAACATTTCAAGATCATTGAACTTATAGCTATTATCAAGAATTGGAAATTATCAGAGAATGTACTTGCCTTGGTCCTTAGCTGGTATTTATGGATGTCCTGTTCCAGAGTATCCCCTGGGTAAAACCAACAGTCCTATAAACACATTACAATATAACATTTGTATCAGGGGCTATACTAACACACAATAGAAATACACTGGCCTTAGGGCTATGCCAGGCAGGGCACTAGTCAACTAGGGTCATCTAGTGGGGATATATAAATATAAACATCTCACTAACTAGTATATATAATTTCCATCCATTACAATTATAAATATATGTATAAATATATATACTTTAAAATAAATGATTCTTGTATGTATATATAAACATACAATTTATACTTACAACATTTTATACATGCACCAATTTAATTGTATTTACAATATATACATATATATTCCTTTTAAAATTACATATTTGATTTATACTAGCATATACTTTTTATTTAATAGATATTATAAAAATAACCCAATGTATATATATATATATACATATACCCATACATTATATATATACCAAAAATTTATATAAAAACATTATTTAATATGTATATGCACGTATACATCTACACACACATATACGTATATATTAATTACTTACATACATACATACATTATATATCTACAATATTAAGTACACAATAGAATTTCAATAATACATTTATATACTAATACAAAAATATATACTATACATTATGTATTTTAAAGATTAATTAAATAAATGCTATTCATTTTCATGTATTTAAAATATTAATTTGATACATATTTCTATATGAGAATACAGTACAATATTCAAATTATATATATAGCATTTAAATAAATATATACAAATTTACATATTAAGAAATATACTAATGCTTATACAAAATATACATTTTAAGAATATACTAATTACTTATACAAGATATATTAAATTATATATACACATTATGTACACATTAATTAGATATATACATACTTTAATTATACTATACATTAGGTGTTTAAATATTAATTAATAAATGCTATACGTATTTACGTATTTAAAACATTAATTAGATAATACCATTTATATATACGTATATACGTACGTATATAAATATATACATACATATATATATATATATATATATATATATATATATATATATATATATATATATATATATATATATATATATATATATAAACAGGGAAGAGGGAGATGAAGAAGGCTTACAGAGAGGGGGTCGCCGGACTGGGCTAGGCCGGCCGCCGGAGGGACAGAGGGCCGCCGGAGGAACTGATCAGGTGATGGTGGTGAATGGTGATAATGGTGGTGGAAGGAGGGAGATCGGGAGGGAGCAGCAGCAGTGAGGCCGCCGGACCGGATGGGGGAGGAGCAGCCGCCTGCCGGGGTCGGTGAAGGCAGTGGAGGGGCCGCCGGAGATCGTTGAGGGAGAGGTGGAGGAGCAGCGGCCGAGGGGAGAGCCACCGGACCGGATGCAGCAGGGAGGAGATGGGAGAGTCGGGGAGGACAGGCCAGCGGGGTGGCTGGATCCCCCGGAGGTGGGGTTTGGAGGAGCAGTCGCCGGACTGCAGCGGGCTCGGCCGGGTTTCAGTCCGCCGGAGGAACAGTACTCAGGAGGAACAATGTTCCCTCCCCCCCCCCCTATGAAGATTCAAATCTTCAAATAAATAAAATAAAAAGAAAACAATAAAGAGGAAGAAGGAGAAGAAGAAGGGAAAGAGAAGAAGAAAAAGGAGGAGGAAAGAAATTACAACGTATGAGAGAGGGGGCTTGTGAGGAGGGGGTGTTTTCTAGGTTGCCTAGGGATTAGGGTTTAGGATGGGACATGTCATTATATAGGAAAAGAGAGGGTGTGATGTAGGGTGAGGATTTGACCCACTTAAATGAGTGGCTATGATGGTTCATGAAGGAAATTAATTCATGTAGGGATGAGGGTTTTTAATTAAAAATTAATAGGCTCCCTTATTGGTTAAAATAATTAGGTGTTGGCACCTACAATTGAATAATTGCAACTTAGCCCCTTAAATTCGGAAAATTGCACAAACACATAAAATAACAAAAATTGGGCGGGCGATTCGGGGTCCGATGTTTTGTAGGGTCAGGGGATGCTGTAAGATGGGTATGGGCTGAATTTGCAGGGCACTGGAATTAATTTGGAATTTCAGAATCAGATAAAATGGTATCTTCAAATTAAATAGAAATAAATGCAAGTTGTGTTCAACAATTAATTAGGAGTACTTGGAGTCAAAATCAGATCAAGTCATCAATACCAATAATGAAGAAGACTCAGAACAGAATATTACCCTAATTTGGGTCGCACGAAAAATAGGTCAAGATGGCCTCCAATTTTCGATTGGAATGCACAACGATACAAAAATAGGAAATTAAAAATAACGTCCGCGACGATTTTTTTGCGGCCAGAAATAATGCACAGGGAGCAAAAATTATGAGTTGCAAACATAGCAGAATGGAAGGCGGGCATGTCTAGAGCAAGATTGTGAAATTTGTTGGAAGACAAAAGTCAGGGTAGCGCTCCAAATATCGAAGCAAAGGCAAAGCGCAAAAATATTAAATAAGATACAGTAATTAATTACAATCTCCAAATATCAAATTCTAAATAAAATAATAAAATCCAGAACTCCCTAATTCGGATAGGGGTTCATCTACTGGGCTTCTAGGTCTAGTCTGCTAGCTAAAATAAAATAATTAACACTGCATATAATTATATATTGAATTACACATCGCACAAAATTATTTAAATCAAATACACTATCATGCAATTAATTAATTATAACTACAATAATATTAAATATTAAAAAATTTTGAAAATACCCCTGTTTTCAGAATGTGGTAGTGACAAGTCTACCCACCTTAAAAAAATTTCGTCCTCGAAATTTAAAATCCTCATATTAGTGTTTAATCATACACATTATTATTTCCCTCAAAATTTAAATCCATTAACCATGAAATCAGGTTATAATCCGCAATGTCTTTTCACAAATAAATTTCTGTAATTATTTCATTCCTGAAAATCCTCAAAGTAAAAATCAAAGTCCCTTTTTGTCAAAATTTCCTTGAAAGTTTTGAGTTAATAATTCAATACCCGGAATTTAATATCCACTCCTCAAAATACTCAACAATATGATATTTAAGGATTCTCCAAATGTTACATCCAATTATAAAGTTCTAAAATTCATAACTTGCAATTAAATAAATACATTGATAAATCTCCCAAAATTTCTAAATTAATAACCAACTTAAACATGTCATAATCTTTCCTGGAATTAATACATCATAAATTCTGTCATGTTAAATTCTTGACCCTTTATTTAAATCAATGTTTATCCGCGAATTTTTAAATCCTCGATTATTTTATTTATGTATTTACTACCATCAAAATTAAATTTCTCAAATCATATAATCATGAACTACTCCATATTGTTATTTCACAATAAATTTCTTCAAAAATTCTATAAATAGCATATCCCTAAAAATCTTCAAAAATAAATCAAATCACATTCTTATCACAATATCCTCCAAAATTTTAAGTTAATGACGAAATGCAAGAATTTAATATTCCATCCACTAATTGAAATCCAATCAGTGCATATTTCAAAAATTGAATCTCGTCCCAAATTTGAATTTAACACTAATCCATTGGTGTTCTTATCCCTCGATCTTTTTTTTTTTTTCCATAATATGCAACGATGTAATACTTATGGAACCTCCAATACAATACTCAAAATATAAGTTCTCAACTTGCAGTCCAACAAATATATCGATGGCCTTCTTAAATTCCTCAAATTTAATAATAAATTCAATCATTTCAAAATTTTCAAAAATCAATGATTTAACAAAACTTCAATTACGCCATATTAAATTCCCAACTCTTTATTTAATTTAATATTTTTCCTCAAAATTTTAGGCACCTTGTCTCTCTTTGTCAAGTCATAACCTCTTCGTTAATCTTTATTACAGTTAAATCCTCAACAATCAAAGTCTAAGAGAAATCTACCTATACTCATACAACATGCAACCTAAGGAAAATATGTATGATCATGGTGTCTTTCGTCAGGGTATTGCAGTCTCTGTATCAGGGGTACTACTAACAACATTATAACAAAAAATCATGCATGCAACTACGGTACTAAGGAATCAATCAATCAATCAAGTAGATAGGAACAGAATGAAAGAAAGAACAGAATTTGCTAACACATTACCTGCAGTATCGGTCTCCTCGACCGTCATCGCAAATGCTCGCCCTGCTGGGGTGGTTCCCTTTGCGGGTGCTGAGCAATATACGGTTCCACAGGTAGCCTAACTGGATCTCTATAATTTGGAGCCGCGCGCTGGTTGGAAGGATAAGGAACTCGAAGACAATCCCTTATTCGATGTCCCGCAGCACCACAGTGCAAACAAAGTCCCAGCCTCGTTCTACAGCTCTTCCGAAGGTGACCTGGCTTCTTACAGAAATGACAAGTTCGTTGATCCTGCTGTACAGGAACTGGTACCGGGTACTGCTGTTGATACTGAAATGCCCAGGGTTGTTGCCGAATATGAACTGGTGCCTGGTACTGCTGTTGATACTGAAATGCCCTCGGCTGCCACTGGCCAGGATACTGCTGGGCAACTCTCTCAACTGCCTGTAGTGCCATCTGGTGAGCGTTCTCCATGCTCTCTCTCATCAGCTCGGTTTGAGCCTGGTGTGCTTCTGCTTGCACCCTCTGAGCCTCAGCTTGAACTCGCTGAGCGTCTGCGGTTACTCTCTGGGCATCTACCATGCCTTGGATCAAGGTAAACATCTGCGTTCCGTCAATGGGCAAACCTCCGGGAATCGGAGTCGGTGGAGGAGGAAGGTTGTCCGTCACAGCTGCGGCAATCTTCTGAACAGGTGGGGGAGGAAGA
Organism: Iris macrosiphon; assembly: GCA_036927795.1. NCBI lineage: Eukaryota > Viridiplantae > Streptophyta > Magnoliopsida > Asparagales > Iridaceae > Iris > Iris macrosiphon. The sequence continues at coordinate 10,810,848 of JAYESA010000014.1, forward strand.
TCACCTACGTGCATCGGGGATGTAGGAGGAACTACTGCTGTCTGTCCCTCAGGTGGAGAGGTGGCAGACCCCTCTAAAGCTGATGTTCCCGCTCTCATAGACCATGTCTGCGGCGACATCCTGAAGACAGATCCCAAAGATTCAATTTAGGCAAAATACGATATCATCAAGGAAGGACAGTACAGTTCTAAGGAACAACATTCAAGATAAAAGATTTGAATAATCCTAGTTGATTGCACAGATCAAAGATGCATCCATGGTTGATACCTCTATCCCCTAGGTACCGCAGTTCTTCTTGAAGTATACTCACTGCTGGCTTCCTTATCTACTGCAATCGCTGATACTATTTTATTCTTATCACTCAAGTGCATAACAGTTGCAACACACCAGACTAACTACTGCTCTCTCTCTCTAATACAATCCTAGATGAACACCTAAGCCAGTTGGCAGTAAAATATCAATCATGCTCAAGCCAACATATCCTTACACATGCATCTTACCTACTTATAACATATCTCTCCCATTATAAAATCCTATCCTCAAATAAAATTCCTCAAATAACTCCTCGAATAAATTTTTATAGTAAATTGCATACACTTTCCTCAAGGTTAATTGTTTAAATATTGAAATAAACTTAATCACACCAAATCCTTACAGACTTGTCTAGGTTCATTGAATTGAATCTGAATTCCTCAAAATAAAATTTTAATAATCATATTTTACTCCTCAATTTTAAAGTTTTTGCAATTCATTGAAATCTTCAAAATAAGAACATAATATCTCATCCTCTCGAAATTCTTAAAATTTGAAATTCATTTTCAATCCTCAAATTTAAAATTTAAATTCACCTTTTGTAGTCCAATAACCCTAATGTTAATCATCTTCACTGTCCTCATCGACATGTGTCATCAGATAATACCATAAATCAGTCTACAAAATTATCTTAATATGAAATCAACTCTATACTGAAGCAAAAATCCTAAATTAATACCTAATTAACAACAATCAAATCAATATCAACAAGTGAGAATGGACAGAACAAGGGAATGAATTTAAATTGGAAGTTTTAACAAGATTCTCAGGGGTCATCCCAGGAATATCTCAAGGAATTGTGATTGAGTATTTGCTCTCGTCCTAGTATCCTATGTCCTAGATTCTATAGCAGGCACGCAGTAGTATAACAAGGATGTCACACTACTACGACATCGCTCTAATTGCGAAGTCTCGACCTGCATGGGCCACCACTAAAAATGTGTCACAACCCGCACCCGGTTTAGGGGCACGAGTGCGTGGGTACGTCCAGCCTACGCCGCAGTATCGGCGGTAGAACGCTGTCAAGGTCTTGATACTATCCAATTAATGTCACGCAAGCATCCAATCTCCATTAGGAGATACGGATGACACAAATAAGATGAACATATACTCAATCACAGGATTACAGCACGATAAGATTTCGAAACAGAAATTAAAATTAAACACAACACAAGTCCACAAGTAATATTCTAACTTAACAATATCCAAGTCTCATCAAAAGGCCGAAGACAAATCCGGTACCAAAATGACTGTTAAAAGAACTAACTAAAAATAGTAATTTCCAGCTAGACCTCCTGGAATCACAACTACTATCAAGTCTGCAGCTACTCACCATATGGTCCATAAAGTGTCGGACAGCGGTCCTCTAAGGCATAGTCTGGAAAAATATTTCCAGTCAGGAAGGAGCAAAGCAACACTCTCAAATAACAGTTCCATTAATTGATAATGTCTATAATACAATAAAACATGTCATGCTAGCTACTGAGAAGATAGTGAAATAACTGCGATGGCAATTTAAGAGAGACAGGCAATAGGCAATATGATACAGTCAGTGCATGTATGGAAATAAAAGAACAAGGAACAGTATCATATACGGGTGATGTAGTATATGATTTAAAATAGGAAACTGTAATCTATTCTAAGTGTTTGAAATTGTAGTTTTGAAATGTGATCGGCTTGGGACTTGTACGATTGCTACATGGCCTGGCTAATCATGCGTGAGGCGAATGATTAACACCAATAATATAAACTTGTACGATAGGTATTTGATCACATTTCTCACTAGCAATTTTCTCGCCCCCAACTAGTACTGTGGATCCAATCATGACACGTCACGAATACACAACATTGTCTAACATATTATGTACAATGTCTAATATCAATGTCTAATGTAAATGTCAATGTCAATGTCAATGTAAATGTCGTGTATAATGTCAATACGATAATCAAGGTAACATCTCATGACTGCAGATCCAAGCTATACTAGTCCGTGTAGCACAGTGTCAAAGATTCAGTTGTAACATTTCAAGATCATTGAACTTATAGCTATTATCAAGAATTGGAAATTATCAGAGAATGTACTTGCCTTGGTCCTTAGCTGGTATTTATGGATGTCCTGTTCCAGAGTATCCCCTGGGTAAAACCAACAGTCCTATAAACACATTACAATATAACATTTGTATCAGGGGCTATACTAACACACAATAGAAATATACTGGCCTTAGGGCTATGCCAGGCAGGGCACTAGTCAACTAGGGTCATCTAGTGGGGATATATAAATATAAACATCTCACTAACTAGTATATATAATTTCCATCCATTACAATTATAAATATATGTATAAATATATATACTTTAAAATAAATGATTCTTGTATGTATATATAAACATACAATTTATACTTACAACATTTTATACATGCACCAATTTAATTGTATTTACAATATATACATATATATTCCTTTTAAAATTACATATTTGATTTATACTAGCATATACTTTTTATTTAATAGATATTATAAAAATAACCCAATGTATATATATATATATATACATATACCCATACATTATATATATACCAAAAATTTATATAAAAACATTATTTAATATGTATATGCACGTATACATCTACACACACATATACGTATATATTAATTACTTACATACATACATACATTATATATCTACAATATTAAGTATACAATAGAATTTCAATAATACATTTATATACTAATACAAAAATATATACTATACATTATGTATTTTAAAGATTAATTAAATAAATGCTATTCATTTTCATGTATTTAAAATATTAATTTGATACATATTTCTATATGAGAATACAGTACAATATTCAAATTATATATATAGCATTTAAATAAATATATACAAATTTACATATTAAGAAATATACTAATGCTTATACAAAATATACATTTTAAGAATATACTAATTACTTATACAAGATATATTAAATTATATATACACATTATGTACACATTAATTAGATATATACATACTTTAATTATACTATACATTAGGTGTTTAAATATTAATTAATAAATGCTATACGTATTTACGTATTTAAAACATTAATTAGATAATACCATTTATATATACGTATATACGTACGTATATAAATATATACATACATATATATATATATATATATATATATATATATATATATATATATATATATATATATATATATATAAACAGGGAAGAGGGAGATGAAGAAGGCTTACAGAGAGGGGGTCGCCGGACTGGGCTAGGCCGGCCGCCGGAGGGACAGAGGGCCGCCGGAGGAACTGATCAGGTGATGGTGGTGAATGGTGATAATGGTGGTGGAAGGAGGGAGATCGGGAGGGAGCAGCAGCAGTGAGGCCGCCGGACCGGATGGGGGAGGAGCAGCCGCCTGCCGGGGTCGGTGAAGGCAGTGGAGGGGCCGCCGGAGATCGTTGAGGGAGAGGTGGAGGAGCAGCGGCCGAGGGGAGAGCCACCGGACCGGATGCAGCAGGGAGGAGATGGGAGAGTCGGGGAGGACAGGCCAGCGGGGTGGCTGGATCCGCCGGAGGTGGGGTTTGGAGGAGCAGCCGCCGGACTGCAGCGGGCTCGGCCGGGTTTCAGTCCGCCGGAGGAACAGTACTCAGGAGGAACAGTGTTCCCTCCCCCCCTATGAAGATTCAAATCTTCAAATAAATAAAATAAAAAGAAAACAATAAAGAGGAAGAAGGAGAAGAAGAAGGGAAAGAGAAGAAGAAAAAGGAGGAGGAAAGAAATTACAACGTATGAGAGAGGGGGCTTGTGAGGAGGGGGTGTTTTCTAGGTTGCCTAGGGATTAGGGTTTAGGATGGGACATGTCATTATATAGGAAAAGAGAGGGTGTGATGTAGGGTGAGGATTTGACCCACTTAAATGAGTGGCTATGATGGTTCATGAAGGAAATTAATTCATGTAGGGATGAGGGTTTTTAATTAAAAATTAATAGGCTCCCTTATTGGTTAAAATAATTAGGTGTTGGCACCTACAATTGAATAATTGCAACTTAGCCCCTTAAATTCGGGAAATTGCACAAACACATAAAATGACGAAAATTGGGCGGGCGATTCGGGGTCCGATGTTTTGTAGGGTCAGGGAACGCTGTAAGATGGGTATGGGCTGAATTTGCAGGGCACTGGAATTAATTTGGAATTTCAGAATCAGATAAAATGGTATCTTCAAATTAAATAGAAATAAATGCAAGTTGTGTTCAACAATTAATTAGGAGTACTTGGAGTCAAAATCAGATCAAGTCATCAATACCAATAATGAAGAAGACTCAGAATAGAATATTACCCTAATTTGGGTCGCACGAAAAATAGGTCAAGATGGCCTCCAATTTTCGATTGGAACGCACAACGATACAAAAATAGGAAATTAAAAATAACGTCCGCGACGATTTTTGTGCGGCCAGAAATAATGCACAGGGAGCAAAAATTATGAGTTGCAAACATAGCAGAATGGAAGGCGGGCATGTCTAGAGCAAGATTGTGAAATTTGTTGGAAGACAAAAGTCAGGGTAGCGCTCCAAATATCGAAGCAAAGGCAAAGCGCAAAAATATTAAATAAGATACAGTAATTAATTACAATCTCCAAATATCAAATTCTAAATAAAATAATAAAATCCAGAACTCCCTAATTCGGACAGGGGTTCGTCTACTGGGCTTCTAGGTCTAGTCTGCTAGCTAAAATAAAATAATTAATACTGCATATAATTATATATTGAATTACACATCGCACAAAATTATTTAAATCAAATACACTATCATGCAATTAATTAATTATAACTACAATAATATTAAATATTAAAAAAATTCAAAAATACTCCTGTTTTCAGACTGTGGTAGTGACACATATTTCGAGGAGATATCATACGGCATACTCCTATAGTTGAAAATAGTCTTGTTGGCGTAGAATGCAAGGATGGTGATGTGAGCGTATTAGTCACAGTCTTAGCTTTCCCAGTCATGACAAATTTTAAAAAATAGAACAAAATCTCGTGCATTAAATGCAGAGATATGCCTCAATCTCGTGCATAAAATGCAGAGATATGCCTCGAGCTCTGTACAAGAAACAGCTTTTGACGTGACGTCTGATTTTGTCTTGTCTTGAGCGTAAAAACTCATTTCTGTCAATGTAGAATAGGCAGCGTATTCAGAAGACTCCATTTTTCTTCCTTTGAATGCGAAAAATGACTTGTATCAAAAATATATCACAAAATGATAACCTGGGTCTCTGTACAAAATCATCATCACAGCCGTTCTCTCGATCATCGTGCAGTACTTTTGTCAAATGTCAGGTTCACTGATTTGATTGACAAATTCATCCGAGGAATACGAAGAGTTCCTCGTACAACTTTACGCTGCATTAAAAAAAAATATTTTAAACTTTACGCAGGAAGGTATAGCAACATTTTACGCAGAACAACCTTGAAGCTCTATTTTACGCAGACAGTTCTGAAGCCCTATTTTATGCCAAACAACCTTGAAGTTCTGTTTTACGCAGACAGCTCTAAAGCCCTATTTTACTCCAAATAACCTTGAAGCTCTGTTTTACGCAGGGAGGGACTTCATGTATGTTGGAGGTTTTAACTGTAAAATACGCGGACAATTTCCCAGCATATTTTATGCTTCTACACATGTGGACCAATAAGAATATACTTTCATATTCGATGTGCATCCATGTGCACTAGTATACCATATTCCTATTGGTCCACATGTGCGTGGCTCATGTAGGAATATGAGCATTATGGCTCATATCCTGTTTACCCATATTTATATGTCACGCCCCAGAACCAGAATACTGGAGAGCAGGGACGGACAAAGCCAACTACATACACCAGAGTACTCTATACCCTGAGATACGGTCACGGTTGTCTAGACATGTAAGAGTTTACTCTACAATCGAATATGAATTCCTGGGTCAAGAATCCTAGTTGTCTCAATCGCAAGCAAGCAACAAATTACAAGAAGTATAATCACCAAACATATAATAGTAAGGCATCCCAAACTATACATACATAGATGATCATGAAACTAGTTACCAAAATAAAGAACTAGCAGAGTGCAATATTACATGATCAACTCTAACTATATGTCATGCCCCGGTTCCATAGGTAAGGAACCGAGTCACGTGGCAATGGCCAGCAGCATACTTCGGCGGGCATCCCAATCTAATGGGCCCGTCAGAGTACACTTAAGCTGTAAAGTACAATGAATAACCCATCACATAACACATAAATAGTCAATCTAAATCTCATCCACAGGCAGCAATATAAGAGCACAATAGAGGTAAATACAACAACTAATGTGCAGAAAGGTAATGTCCAAGATAAGTATCAAGTACAAATACTAGAGTAGTCATACGGGAACAAACCCGCTAGTACAAAATACTGGAATGAAAGTAAGCAATAAGATAACTTGGAACGGCATCAGGTAACTAGGTAATGATACCGTCCCAAGGAAAGAGTCACTACCAGCGATTAGGCGAAGTCCTCAGGGATGACCTCGTCCTCGGTAATGAGTACAGCTGCTGGATAGATGCCCGGTCCGTACTCCTCCGGGAAATCCTCGTCTCCTATACCTGGAAGGGAACCAGGTCCTCAGAAGGACGTAACAAGGTACAAACATACAGCATACCAAGTAAACAGAAAGTACAAGTGCAACAACAGGGTACTCTATCATAACCAAACAAGTATGACACAATTTGAAGACAATGTTCAACGCGTGGGCTATCTAAAATAAAACTGTAGCTCCGAACACAGAGACACACGGGGCGTACCGTAGCTCCGAGCACAGAGTCACACGGGTGATACACTACTGTAGAATACAGGAACACTATATATACATATATAAGCGCGTGCAGAGGAGCCCAAACGTCTAGTAACTGTCTTCCCCTTCCCAAGCGGTCAACGATGGTGTGCTGAACCTGAACCTCTATCTAACAGTCTCGACACACGAAAATAACTCAACAGATGCGACCCTAAGGTCGTCCCTGTCTCTGGTCATGATGTCAGTATCAGGATACAAAAATCTGGCACGATCACAATATATGAGTGTGTCCTGGGGTGTTGATATACTCAGGTACGTACATCGAGGTGCTATAAAGCATCTATCAATTATTCTAAGACGTTACGACGAACGTCAGCACCCGGTTGTGATCCGGACACGAAGTATCGAACGTCAACATAAATACGTGCACAATGTATATAAAGAACAAAAATATCTATAATCTGAAATACAGGGTGGCAAGGTACACTTGCCTACGTACGGCTGCTGATGACGGGGTCCCGATACCACGTCCAAGCCCTCAGGTCCCGCGGTACCTAGAGATGAGATACAAACCAAAATCAATAATCTATTCCACATCAGACAGGGATGTGACACACATCTACACCTAAACTCAGTCTCAGCTACGACTCACAGGGACAAGACACTAGGGGGGTTGACTATAGTTGACTATCGGTACGATACGTCAAATCATCTAGTCATCAGTACCACATCATAAAACTATCCTCAAAACAGTTAACGATTATAATCCTTCATTTTATATCGTTGTTACCAATCACCAAGTACTATCCTAAATAGATCACCTTTAGTTTCCAGTCCCCAAATACCGATTAGGGGTTTTACACTACACATTAGTCCTTAATCAATCACGTGCTCCTCGGTGTTCATCAACGTTCAATAAATTAGAATCTTATTCCTCCTCAATTTAATTCTCATTAAATAAATTAGCATTTTACCACCATGTAATATATCCCGATCATTTATTTAAAGATTAAAACCTAAATCTCCATGAACAAATATCTTAGATAAATTATTTTAATTCATGTAAAAGGCAAACCCTAACCTACATTCATTCTATCACAATAACCTCTTCAACATACCACAAGTCATATTCCCATGTCCTTTATCAACCCTACACCATCATCAATATGCCCTACAAATAAAACCCTAATACTATACTCACATGAATACACATAGGTGAAAACCCTAGCTAACAATAACACATCTGAAATATATAAACAAGAGAGGGGAAGAGAGATTCGTATACCTCGACGGTGAGGTAGTTATGAAGCTGGAGGTGGTGGTGGAGTAGTCGATGGTCGCCGGAGAAAAAGAGTGGAGGAAGTGGTGGTGGTGGTGGTGAAAGCTTGTAGTGGTGGTGGTGAAGCCGGACAGGGAGGAGATCGGATGAGGGAGCTCCGAAGTGGTGGTGGTGGTGGAAGCTGGACAGGGAGGAGGTCGGATGAGGGAACAGCCGGATTAGGTGCTGGTGCGGTGGTGCACAGCCGGAGTCGGGGGGGCGGGGTGCTGTACTGGCCAGAGTGAGTGTGGGTGCGGTGGTGCACAGCCGGAGTCGGAGTGGAGTACAGGTGCAGTGGTGCACAGCCGGAGTCGGGGGGCGGGGTACTGCACTGGCCGGAGTGAGTGCGGTTGCGGTGGTGCACAGCCGGAGTCAGAGTGGAGTGCGGGTGCAGTGGTGCACAGCCGGAGTCAGGGGGGCGGGGTGCTGCACTGGCCGGAGTGAGGTCAGCCGCCGGACCGGATGGTGGTCTTCAGGAAGAAGAAAGGAAGAAGAAGAAGAAGAAGAAATTTGTAAAGAATAAATATGGAGGAGGGAGGAGAAAGAGAGAGGGGGGTTTCCAATGCCTAGGGATTAGGGCATGCTTGGTATGTGTGCATTGAAGAGACACTTTATAGGAGTTGGTGATGTGAGTGTGTGGTGGAGATGCTCCAATTCAAATGGAGGGCTAGGATTGAACATGGAGGAGTGGGTTTCTTCATGCAAAGAAATAGGGAGGGTGTTGACTACGGTCAAAGAAGGGTAGGCTCTCCATTTGGTCTTGGCCAATGAGGTGAGGACACATAAATCAATAAATTGCAACTAAGCCCCTTAAATTTGGAAAATTGCACGAGCACATAAAATGATGCAAAAGTTATGGGGAAAATGGTGTTTGGTGATTTGCATGGTGAGGGGGTGTTGTGTGTTTGGCATGGGTTTAATTAAATGGGCATTGGGATTAATTGGGGATTAAAAATAGGATTAGACAAAATAGGTATCCCCAATTTAAATAGAATTAAAGTGTCCCACACTTTTAAATTAAATGGGGGCACTTGGGGTCAAAATTTGCAAATGACGCAAAGGTCAAAAATGGTGTGGGCTTAGAGTCAGTCTTGGACCCTTTAGTTGGTCCGGCTCAACGGGTTAAGTTGGTATCTCAAAATTGAGGGTAACGACACAGATGTCCGACATAAAATTAAATATAGGATTTTCGGATACGGAAAATTGTGCGATTAATTTAAGGCACAACCGATTTGATTTTTGTATGACGGAAAAATCCAGTGCCTAAATTGGCGAGTCAAGTCAGAAGTAAAATAGTGCGATGGAATTTATGGGCTGATATTAGGCTCCGAATAATTAAGCAATGATAGGGCGCGCCAATGGTTTAATTAAATAAAATAACAGACAAAAATAACTCTACTCTAAACCTCAACATCTGTTGCTAATCCAAAATTTTCCAAATCCATACCTGACTATCTATAGAATTAATTGAGGGGGTTTACACTATAGTCTAGAATATACTTTACATGTAGGCCCGCAGGCTATAATGTCAAATATCAAAATATAAGCTAAACACGTGCTCGGTGGCTAAATGCCTCAAAAGTATAAGTTTAAGTATAAGATCAAGTGGGTGATGAAAAATAAATCTACTCAAGTCTACGGGTGTTCCTCGTGTTCACCATCTGGAGGAGGGATGTACGAAAGATCCTGCGGTGTTGCTCCAAAATTTGGCCATACAAAACCAGTGGAGTCAGACCCCAAAATAGCAAAGTACCACAAGGGAGCCAACTTAAGAAACAAAATCCAGCATGCAAATATTTGATAGCATAAGAAAGTATAAATAAGAGCAATATGTAAATAAATAATTTAAGCAATTTCAGGAATCAGTAATGGGTACAGTTCAGGATTAGCCGGATGATTCAAGACATGACAGGACTAAAAAATATGCAATCACGACCAAACATGACCTATGACTTGCTACCATTTACTAACTAGGGTTATCACAATCCTGGTTACTGACAAATGCAGTTGAGATTCCATACAGCCATAGGCCCTGCAGACTATCCGGGTTATCCAGACGTAAGAGTACATAGCATAGATTAGTTAAGAATAAAATATTTTCTGGTAAATTGTAACACTCGATGGTGTGCTGAAAGTGTATCCCTCTCGACGGAGATCTCCAAATCCATCAGGTGTCGCTGGGATACCGGGATTGCATGTAGCCAAAAAATCTCTTTAGATGCTTCTAAATAATTATTCTAGTTATTAACTTAGGCAAGTTATCAAGGATTCCTGACCGTGATGCTCAGAAATCTACCTTAGACATGATGCAAGACTGGATAATAGCTTGACAAGTACAATCAGGACAGGGACAAGCAGTCAACTACGGGAATTTATCTTATCAGTACAAGCATTTCAGTTCTGGAGATTCTAGCTTGTCAGGAGTGACCTACACCGAGCCACTATTAGATTTATCAGTACATGTCAGATGTCTGGAGTCAAGGATCAAGCTCATTCAGTACAAATTAGGTGCCGGGAGATCTCAGTTTAATAATGCCGTTACATTCCATATTCCGGGTATTCCATGTTGTGGTAAGTGTAGCATCCCGATTATAAGCAATTTATAAATAACAAGCATCATAAGAATTTAACTAATTGGGCCAAGCACAAGGAGTAAATAATCCATAAGAGAATATATAACAAAAGAAAATATTGCTACTATAAGGGCTAGAATCGTAGGAGATAAGCTGGTGGTATGAATCAAACTGGCCGCATGAATCATTGTAAGGTCCACTCCTCGAGACAAGGGTTGAGTGACAGAAAATAAATACAAGGTCAGGAAAGTGACTGAAGTGACTAGCCAAGAAAGCGTGTAATAGAAGTGAAGACAAATTCAGGAAAAATTATGCCAAGACGGTGTTGAGTCATGCATTGGAAAATATGAATACATAGCTCGGGCCGCATGGACAATTTTGGTCGCATGCTCCTCTGGGCCGCATGGAATCAGAAACTTTGAGAAATTTCTTTCGTTCAAGTTTCATGCATTTGGTCAAGGGACGCATGTGCAGATTCAGCCATGCGTCCAACAAGATGGTCGCATACTGATTTTGGAGTGAGGAGTCCAGGTTGCATGCAAAAGCAGGCCGCATGTTCGTCCCAGAACAACAAGTTTCAATCATGAAAAAGCTCAAAGTTCTGAAAATGTGTTTCTTCATGAAATCCTTATTTTTAGCTCCAATCCAGAGAAGCAAAGTTCTAAACCACTTGAAATCAGATGCTCTCTCTCATAGAACAATTAATTTTTGAAAACAACAAATTTTAAGAGATCAAAACCATAAAAATGTCAAGAACAAATTAAACTAAAAAAATGTAGATCTAGTCCAACAAAGCCATCAAAACTGGAAATACCTAGAAGTAAATATGCATAGGAGTTCATAGAGCATAATATAGGCTAATAAAATGCAAGAAATCCATAATAATGCAAAAGTGCAAGTTCTCCATCATTGGCAAGATGTACTTGCCTAAAACCACCACTAACTACTACCACTACTACCAAGGGAAAGGGGTGGACCGGTCCAGGGCTGCTCTCGGCTAGGGAGGAGGGGAGTGAAAATGAGAAAAAAATTAAAAGAGGGAAAAGTGAAAGAATGAAGAAGAGAGAGAAAGATAGGGTTATTTATCAAGAGTGGTTAACACAATGCACAAATCTAGAAATTGCATAAGAGCAACTAGAGAAATCCAAAAAAAATATACGTGAAGCAAAATACAGTAATAACATACATAATCATAAAAATATGCAATAGTAAGACGAGTCTCACAACTCTCACCTCCTTAGAAAAATTTTGTGCTCGAAATTTCAATAAGGGACGGGATCTAGCTGGGAGACTACATGAATCAAGCAATAAAATAAGCATCATGGTACGGGTGTCAATCACAAGCTATGAGATATCTAGAACAAGGCAAGCATGCATAAGACAAGATCAGGGTACGGGATATACGAACAAGTATACCTCATGAGTCAAACAGTTACGGGTATCGAGCTCAGATATCATCATCGCGCTCCCAAGTTGACTCGCCCGGTGAGTAATCCCCCCAAGCAACTCGGACTAAACAAATGGTCTGGTTCTTGAGAATTTTCTCTCTGGTCCAAAATGGATACAGGCCTCTCCTCATACGAAAGGTCGGTACCAACAACCAATTTTGAATGATCTAGGATATGTCTTTCATCCGGTATATACCGTCATAGCTGGGATACATAAAAAATATTATGTATCTCATGAAGCGACGACTGATGAGCAAGATGATAGGAAACATCTATTACTCGCTCAAGAATATCGAACGGACCTATATACCGCGGACTAAGCTTTTCTCGTACACCAAATCAGATGACTCCGCAAGTAGGAAAAATTTGAAAGAATATATGGTCGCTGACAGAAAACTCAAGAGGTCGCTGATGCGAATCGGCCTAATGACTCTAGTGATCTTGTGCTACTTGAAGATGTTTTTGGACTTGCTTGACTACTCCAACTGTTTAGGATATCATCTCGGGACAAAGCAATTGCCTCTCGCCAATGTCATCCCAAGCTACAGGGGATCTGCACTTTCTGCCATACAGTGCCTCGAAGGGTGTCATCTGGATACTGGCCTAAAAACTGTTATTGTAGGAGAACTCTACCAGGTATAAGTGATCCTCCCACGAACCACCAAAGTCAAGGGTACATGAACAAAGCATATCTTCTAGAGTCTGAATGGTTCGCTCATATTGACCATCTGTCTAGGGGTGATAAGCCGTACTGAACTTCAGACGGGTGCCTAAGATCTTTTGAAGACTCTTCCAAAAGTGAGAAGTAAATCTTGAATCTTTATCCGAGACTATGCTGACTGACACTCCATGTAGTCTAACAATATGTCTCATGTATATTTTGGCTAACTGTTCTACGGACTGGCCAACCCTGAAAGGAAGAAAGTATGCAACTTTCGTGGGTCATTCTACTATTACCCAAATAGCATCCCTGCCAGCTGGGGACCTAGGTAGACCTGTCACAAAATCCATGGTAATATGCTTCCACTTCCACTCCAAAATTGGTAAAGGTTGAAGAAGTCCTGCTGGTCTATGATGCTCAGCTTTAACTTGTTGGCATACCAAACATCGAGAAACAAACTGCGCTATCTCGCGCTTCATTCTATTCTACCAAAAATGCTGATGAATGTCTCTGTATATCTTAATTCCTCCAGGATGCATTAAATATTGCAAACTATGGGCCTCTGACATAATCTCACGACGAAGGCCTCTATTAGGTACACAAAGACGATTCCTAAAACAGAGAGTTCTATCACTGGGAATGCTAAGTTTGGGTCTACGCCCCACCTCACACTCTGCCCTGAGTCGCTGAAGCTTGGCATCTGCTGACTGTGCTACCTTGATTCTCTCTACTATACTGGACTGGACTTATAGACCTGTCATCAATGATGCGTCGCCAGGCAATACTACTTCTATGCCCATATTTTGAAGATCTTCTAAAATCTCTCGTCGCTCTGTGAGAAAATAAGCTCATGATCTTCGGCTCAAGGAATCCACTACCACATTGGCCTTCCCAGGATGATACTGAAGGTCAAGATCATAGTTTGTCATCAACTCCAGCCATCTTCTTTGCCTCATGTTGAGATCCTTCTGGGTAAAGACATACTTTAAACTCTTGTGATCGGTATAAATTGCTACTCGATCTTAATATAAGTAATGTCTCCAAAGTTTGAGTGCAAAAACAACTGCCGCTAACTCCAAGATGTGCGTCGAATAATTTTTTTCATGATCCCGAAGCTGCCAGGACGCATAAGCTATAACATTGCCATGCTACATTAGAACGCATCCCAGTCCCTTGCCGGACGCATCACAATAAACTGTGAATCCACCTGTCCCATCCGAAAGCGTCAAAATAGGTGTTGTAATCAATTTCTGCTTAATCTTCTCGAAAGAGGTCTGACATGCATCTGTCCAATCAAAGCGCACCTCCTTCCGTGTTAGCTGCGTCAAGGGTGCAAAAATTCTGGCAAAGTCCGCCATAAATTGTCGATAATATCCTGCTAATCCCAGGAAACTGTGAACTTCTGCTACTATTCTGGGTACTGGCCATGTCTCAATGGATTATATCTTCTTGGGATCTACCTCCACTCCACCTCTGGCAATGATGTGGCCTAAGTAAGAAATACGATCAAGCCAGAACTCATATTTGCTGAAATTTGCATATAACTTATGCTCCCTGAGAATTTGAAGAACTACTCGAAGATGTTGCTCGTTCTCTGCTTCACTCCGACTGTACACCAAGATATCATCGATGAACACTATCACGAACTTGTCCAGGTAAGGCATAAAAATATTATTCATAATATCTATAAATACTGCTGGCGCATTGGTTGCTCCAGAGGACATCACTAGAAACTCCCAATGGCCATATCTAAACCTGAATGTTGTCTTGGGTATATCTTGATGTCTCACTCTGATCTGATGATATCCAGACCATAAATCAATCTTTGAAAACACTATCGCTCCACTAAGCTGGTCGAACAAGTCATCTATCCGAGGCAATGGATACATATTCATGATGGTTATCGTATTGAGGGTACAATAATCAACACATAATCATGATGTACCGTCCTTCTTCTTCACAAGTAGCATCGAATCTCTCCAAGGCAATCCACTAGCACGAATGAATTCTTTGTTTTTTAATTCTTCAATCATTCGGTACAAGACTTCTAACTCTGAAGGCGATATCCTGTAGACTCTCTTTGACACTGGGATTATTCCGGGAAGTAGATCGATGGTAAACTTAATTTCTCTTTCTGGTGGCATGCTTGAAAGTTCTTCTAGAAATATATCTAGGAATTCATCAACAACTCTGAGGAATCATACTTCTTCTGCTACAGCCATTCTCAAGGTTACTGGTGAAGACTGTCTCGCCTCTAGAAACTAAGAATTCTTCTTCTTGGGGAATACGAAAGATAACCTTGCCAGCATGGCAATCTATCGTTGCGTATCGAGCACTCAACCTATCCATACCTAAGACGATGACATAATCTCCCAAAGGAAATTCTATCAATCTGGCGGGAAATCCTCGCCCGCACACTATGACTCGATACGATGCATAAGCCATATCGACTGTCACGATACCGTTACCAATAAGTATATTGAGTCTTACTAATAAGGATTCGGGTTCTAAATCAACTCGTGTCATAAATCATGCAGACATAAAAGAATATAATGCACCTGAATCAAATAATACTGAAGCTGAATGAGAGTTAACGAGAATGGTACCTGCCACTACTTCACCTGAAGCTAACTGCTCTTCTACAGTGAGTGTCATTGCCTGACCTCATCCTCTCGGTGCTAGTCCTCTTTGCTGTGGACCTTCTTGTCTGGCCTGTGCTTGAGCTTGGGCATGTGCATATTGCTGTGACTTTTGTTGTTGGTATACTTGAGATTGGGTCGACAACGGCCTCTGACCCTGGTTCTGATGAGTCAGTACTGGAGCCCTATACTGTGGTCCTGCCGGGGAAGACGATAATGAACTGGCTCTGTGTGGGCAAGATCTCACTCTATGTCCTGGAGCTCCACAGGCTAAACACAATCCTTATGCTCTACGACACTCAAAAAATATGTGCCCAGGTTTTCCACAATGAGAACGCCCTACTGAAGAAGATGTCATCTGCTGCTGGGGTCGGGTTGGTGTCGTTTGCTAGACCGAGGCTGTTGATACGGGCTTCCTCGGAGATCCAATGGTTAAGGAACTAACTGCCAGGGCTGGTGCGAAAGGCTAGAAGTAAGAACTACCTGAGGTGTGGGTCCTCTTCCTTCCTCCAGTTCTATCCATGATTCTTTTGGAGGTATACTCATGCCTCCTTGCTGCTCGCAATACAGCATTGAAAGTCTGAAACTCATGCTGTTCTATTATCAATATGATCTCCAGGTGAAGTCCCTTCTAGAACCTCCTAGCTCTATCCAATTCGGTCGCCACCAAGGTGGGAGCAAACCGACTTAGTCTACAGAACTCTGCAGCATAGCAGTCGATAGTGTCACGCCCCAGTCCCAAAATATGTAGGACTAGGACACGTAAGCATGCCAGCCGTATGGGTATAGCAACTCCAATATATGGAAACCAAAATCCATACATACGCTATAATATGAATATCAAATCCACAAGTGGTATAAATCTATCATAAGTCACAGGGTATAATCTAAATCTCATCCACAGAAAATCAAATAAAAATAAACAACTAGTATCTATGAAACTAGATCTCAATAAGAAGTATCTAAGGATGATAGTTTGGTGGAAACAAATCTACTACCAACTAGAATATAAAAGTAAATACAATATAAGTACAACACAACAAACACAATATAAGAATATCAACTAACGACTACGGGGCTCGAAGAAAAGACATCATCGAAACATATGTAACCATCCGAATCTGCGCTCCTGCGAATACTCAAGAACAGCGACACCTGGAAGGGCCAGGTCCTCAGAGGGACATAACAAGATACATAATAACATGCCAATAAAGTACTAAAATAAATATCCAATGGGTCGTCTAACCGTCTAAGTGAATACAGTTTAAGAACAACTTTCCCCACAAGTGGGCTATCTGGCTGAAAACTGGGATTGGCATGGTTCTCTTGGAGATCCAGGGGCCTAAAAAGTATGTCGTCTTTTAAACGCCAGAGGCCGCCTGATAATATATAATATATAGTGGTCATCACCACCCATATCTCCAGCGGAGAATCCGGACGCACAATAGAAAAAGTGCAAAGGAGCCCAAATGCGGTACTTGTTGTTCTCCCCACCCCATGCTCTAAGCATGTCACATCCATGACACAATTTGGTTCATAGCCTATCTTTAGTACCATAGCCCAATCTTGCAACCAAACAAGGACAAGGATTGGACCATCGTACTATAATAGGCTATGTCCATGGACCTCTAATAACTGCTAAGTCTTCTAGCATACGAAGTTTCTATCAGTAGCCATCCCTAACGCACGGTCCATACATACAGGAGGCCAGACCTGTCACACATTTCATGATCTATATGAGACTCATACTCATGTAATAACTATGTTATGGCCAATGAACCTAATGATGCTATATGATAATGGGGTAGTCTCATAAACAAGGTCAATGCAAATACATAAATAAAAACATATCGCGACGACATCGTCGCGCCCATTTTATATAACAGTTAAAATATATGAACTAAAGACAGAAAATAAAGATGCATGCAATATATGGAATATGAATAACAGTACAATGGCAAGGTATACTTGCCTAGCAAGAAGCTGTAAAATATAACGTCCAAATATCAAACACACAGGACCGGAAGCTACGGCCTCAGAACAAATGTCTCCGGATGCTGAAATAGACATCACCAATATTCTCAGAATAATCAAAATAGCTAGAAAGCACTTCCCTTTCGTCCAATTTGAATACAGGGGCAAAACGGTAATTTTGGGTCAAAGTGGGGTCCACGTGTGGCCCACTTTGCACCAAAAAATGTGCCAAGGCTAAGGTCTCTAAATGGGACAAATTATAGGTCAAATAAACTCTAAATGTCAGTATGAACTCAACGGTATGTCCAGATGTGGATTCCGGTGAGCCGAACATAATTTCGCCCAAAAAGTCAACGGTGGGGCCCGCCAATTGACGACTTGGTCAACTATCTCAGAATTGCTTCAAAATTGGGTCACAGGACCAGCGCGATACCACGAGTCCAGTGGAATAAGTTTCGTCGCAATTTGACGAGCGTGCACAAAATATGCACGACTTTCGCAAAAGTTGTGACACGGAGATTATTCGCGGATACGGGCTGATTCCGACATGCACACGCATCCGAATCAATTTTTGCAAACTCTCACGTGTCCGGGTACACTGTGCGCACCTTTTGGTACACTTGGTACATGACGGGGTGGTCCCGTTTGGGGGGCGCGCTCTGTTTCACAATTTTTGGAAATCTGGAAAAAATGGGTTTTCAGGATTTTCCAACGAATTTAATTCTATATACAGCAGTTAATAAATTAATGTTAATTAACATAAATTAAACTAGGTCAAGTGGTCTCTGCATACCAAAAAGAAAAATCGAATTCGGATCTCTGTGGTGGGAGATACGAATCCTGGAACATAGGTGGTCACCGCAGTTTTCTGCGATACCCAAAAAGTGGTATTTTTTTCGTCAACTTGGACGTTATTTTCGTCTAGGGTTACACGCTATTCGAGGTTAACTATCATACAGGTATTAAAGAGGGTTAAGTGGTGAACGTACCGGTGAAGACGGGGCCGAGTTTGGTTCAGCGAGGTGACGGAAAACGATGCTGGAACATAGGTAAGTTGATGTTGAATTCTGCAGTTGCGCGGGGTTGCGCGGGGTCGCGGTCGTCGGGATCGGTTTGGGCTGCTGGAGGCGGCTTGGTTGGGCGGTTCTTGTCGAGGGCGGCGCTCTCGCGGTTTAGATGGGAAGAGGAGGAGAAAGGATGATCTAGGGTTAGGGTTTTGTTGAAATGATTGAATGTTATTTATATAAGAGAGGGAGCGGGGGGTCTACGTTCGCGGTCCGGGGGGGGTTTGTATCCGAGTTGTTGCTGCTGCTTTTCAAAGGGGTGCGGGATGCTGTTTGTTTCTTAGTCCCAAAGGGCCGGGTAGGTTTACTAGCTATGGGGTTAGGGTAGTTCTTAAGGATCCAATAGTGATAAAACCTATTTTTCTTTTCTTTTCTTTTCTAACCTTTTTCTTTTTCTTTTTTTCCATTTCTTTTTCTTTCCTTTTTCTTTTATATATATATATATATATATATATATATATATATATATATATATATATACCCACAGAAAAATCTAGAATTATATTAAGGCATACAATTAAGCTAGCAACTGTCCAAAGGGTCTCCTACATGAAATAAATTCGGAAAAGTTTCTAATGGCTCCATAAATCCCCTACATGCACAAACACCTAAAATAAAAAATAAAATAAAATCTATTTCTCCTAATTAGCCACTAATTACTATATTTTAATTAATAATTAATTAAAAAAATAGTTTAATACGGTTTTTAGGATTAGGAGTTTTACAGATAGTCCTGCCCATCTGCTTTAAGTTGGTAAACCTTTGCTGAAGGTCATAACGTGATACCGCATCAAAGTACCTCGTTTAGAACCTCTCGCTGAAGACGGCCCAAGGGACGGGTACTGCCAGAGAAATTATCTGTGCTGCCCACCAGTCTCGGGCCAAGTCTAGCAACTGCAGTCGAACTACTGATACTTGCTCTCTGTCAAGCACTCCTTCTGCCTCTAGGATAGCTTCAGTGTCCTGAAGCCACGCATCTGACACAATCGCATCTTCGGTATCATAAAAATATGAGGGTTGGAGGCGCTTGAAGTTGCTTGCTGAGTTGGGGGCACGATGTTCGCTTCTCTCTAAGGCCTCATGTACTGACTGGGTGAGAGCGTCACCCTGTCGCTCTTGAGATTCTAGTAACTGTCTGATGATCCCCATCAGGGCATGTGTATCACTTTCTGCATTGGTGGGCACTAGCGGGACTATCACTGTGGGTACAACTAGTGGTTATGGCTGGACCTGCTATTCTACATCTTGAGCCATCCTGGACTCTGGTTCAGAATGTTGCGGCTGAACCACAAAGAGATGCTGACCGGCTGGTGGTTGCCCTGTTACCGGCAAAACTATAGTTGGCTGATCGAAAGGACTAGGAACAGTGTCCCTGAAAGATAGAGAATACTAGGATCAAATCAGAAGGACATGATAGATCGAGGATCAAAGCAGATATTGAATCAAGATTTCTGGGATACAAATTTGATGTTGGAGGAGATCACGGAGTAGCATGATTGAGACATCTAAATAATAATAAACCCCCACAAATTCTGAATTTTCAGACCTGTATGGGCCACCACTTAAACCGTGTCATGTCCCAGAACTAGAATACTAGAGAGCGGAGGCGGATAAAGCCAGCTACGTACACCAGAGTACTCTATACCCCAAGATACGGTCACGGCTGTCTAAACATCTGAGGGTTTACTCTACAATCCAACGGACATTCCTGGATCAAGAGTCCTAGTTGTCTCAATCTCAAGCAAGCAACAAGTTACAAGAAGTTTAATCACTAAACATATAATAGTAAGATGTCCCAAACTATACATACATAGATAATCATGAAGCTAGTTACCAAAATAAAGAACTAGTAGAGTAAAATATTACATGATCAGCTCTAGCTATAGTCTAGAATATACTTTATATGTAGGCTCACATGCTAAAATGTCAAATACTAAAATACGAGCTAAATACGTGCTCGGCGGCTAAACGCCTCAAAAGTATAAGTATAAGATCAGGTGGGTGATGAAGAAGAAACCCACTCAAGTCCTCGGGTGTTCACCATCTGGAGGTGGGATGTATGAAAGATCTTGCAGTGTTGCTCCAAAATTTGGCCATACAAAACCAGTGGGGTCAAACCCCAAAACAATAAAGTACCACAAGGGAGCCAACTTAAGAAACTAAAACCAGCATGCAAACATTCTATAGCATAAGGAAGTATAAATAAGAGAAATATATAAATATGTAATTTAAGCAATTTCAGGAATCAATAACAGGTACAATTAAGGATTAGTAGCTGGGCGATCCAAGACAAGATAAGACTAAAAAATATGCAATCACGGTTAAACATAACTTACGTCTTGCTACCATTAACTAACTAGGGTTATCACAATCCTGGTTACTAACAAATGCAGTTGAGATTCCATACAGCCACATGCCCTGCAGACTATCCGGGTTATCCAAACGTAAGAGTACATAGCATAGAATAGTTAAGTATAGAGTATTTTCTGGTAAATTATAATACTCTATGGTGTGTTGAAAGTGTGCCCCTCTCAACGGAGAGCTCCAAATCTATCACATGTTGCTGGGATACCGGGATTGCATCTAGCCAAAAAATATCTCTAGATGCTTCTAGATAATTATTCTAGTTATTAACTTAGGCAAATTATCAAGGATTCCTGACTGTGGTGCTCAAAAATCTTCCTTAGACGTGATGCAAGACTGGACAATAGCTTGACAAGTACAATTAGGACAGGGACAAGCAGTCAACCATGAAAATTTATCTTATCAGTACAAGCATTTTATTTCTGAAGATTCTAGCATGTCAGGAGTGAGCTACGCCAAGCCACTATCAGATTTATCAGTACATGTCAGGTGTCTGGAGTCATGGATCAAGCTCATTCAGTACAAGTCAGGTGCCGGGAGATCTCAGTTTAACAGTGCCATTACATTACATGTTTCAGGCATTCCATGTTCTGGTAAGTGTAGCATCATGGTTATAAGCAATTTAGAAATAACATGCATCATGAAAATTTAACTAATTGAGCCAAGCACAAGGAGTAAATAATCCATAAGAGAACATATAACAAAAGAAAATATTTCTACTATAAGGGCTAGAAGCGTAGGAGATAAGGTGGCCTCATACAAGAAATAGTCCGCATGCAAGAAGCTGGCCGCATGAATCATTACAAAGTCCACTCATCGGGACAAGGGTTGAGTGATAGGGAATAAATACAAGGTCAGAAAAGTAACTGAAGTAACTAGCCAAGAAAGTGTGTCAGAGAAGTGACCGATGTGACTAGCCAAGAAAGCGTGTCAGAGAAGTGAAAACAAATTCAGAAAAAATTGTGCCAAGGCGGCGTTGAGTCATGCATTGGAAAAGAGGAATATATAGCTCGGGCCGTATGGACAATTTTGGCTGCATGCTTCTCTGGGCTGCATGGAATCAGTAACTTAGAGAGAGAAAATTCGTTCAAGTTTCATGCATTTGGTCAAGGGACGCATGTGCAGATTCAGCCATGCGTCCAACAAGATGGCCGCATGCTGCTTTTGGAGCGAGGAGTCCAGGCCGCATGCAAAGCAGGCCGCATGGACCTCATTCGTCCCAGAACAACAAGTTTCAGTCATGGAAAAACTCCAAGTCCTGAAAATGTGTTTCTCCCTGAAATCATCATTTTCAGCTCAAATCCAGAGAAGTAAAGTTCTAAACCACTTGAAATTAGATGCTCTCTCACATAGAATAATTAGTTTTGGAAAACAACAAGTTTTAAGATATCAAAACCATAAAAATGTCAAGAACACATTAAACTAAAAAATGTAGATCTAGTCCAACCAAGCCATCAAAACCGGAAATACTAAGAAGTAAACATGCATAGGAGTTCATAGAGCACAATATAGACTAATAAAATACAAGAAATCCACAATAATACAAAAGTGCAAGCTCTCCATCATTGGCAAGATGTACTTGCCTAAAACCACCACTAACTACTACCACTACTAAGAAGGAAAAGGGGAGGGGACCGGTCCAGGGCTGCTTTCGGCTAGGCATGAGGGAAGTTAAAATGAGAAGAAAATGAAAAGAAAATGAAAATAGGGAAAAGTGAAAGAATAGAGAAGAGATAGAAAGAGAGGGTTATATATCAAGGGTGGTTAACATTATGCACAAATCTAGAAATAGCATTAGAGAAGCTAGAGAAATCCAAAAAAAAATATACGGGAAGCAAAATACAGCAATAGCATACATAATCATGAAAAATATACAATAGTGAAACGAGTCTCATAATATATGCTCATATCCCGTTTGTTTATATATATATATATATATAATCATAATTTTTAGTTTCCCTTCAAATGGATGTTCACAATATGTCAAAATTGATTGGACCAGTTAATCTTTGGTTATGATAAAAGTCTCCTACTACGACCACAAAAGGCACCAAAAGAGAAAGGAAAAACAAAAAACAAAAAACAAAAAATAATGCTTTTCTTTTTGTCAATCTTTTGGTTAATGACAAGTAAGTTGTTAATCAAAGATTATTCTAATGATGAAAGACAATTAAAGGAATTTAGTGTGAAGTCCTAATCATCCATCTATTCATGATCAAAGATTATTCTAATGATTGGATTCACGCAACAGTATAATATTTTTGCAAAATTTGTCTTAAAATGCTCCAATTAAAGGAAATTCAAATCTAAGTGCATGTTAAAGCTCATGTCATTTTATCAAAATTTTAGAGTAATATTAAGAGATGGATTCGTGCACGCACTATATCGTTTCTTTTTATAAAATTCGTCTAATATACATGTAAGATTATTTGATTTAATTTATTTTGATACCACGTTAAAGTCTATGCGTCTGGAACAAAGTTTGAGAGCTTATAGTGAAAGTCTATATTCACCAGATAAACATTTTCCTCAACCTAGAGCAAATCTTATTTTGATAATTCCATCCATCTAGTTCTATCAAAATAATTTCATCCATCTAGTTCTATCTATTTGACACTGCAACTGTTAATTGAAACATGCAGGTCATAACTGGATGTTTTGAACAAAAGCAACATAATCGTTCAGATCCACTGTACTTGAAAAGATCAAACAATAATTTTAATTCTAAACTTTTACGACTTGAGAAGAGCAAACATAAACACAAGTCTTTTAATCTTTTAACTACTTAGAAAGAACAAACAACACTCGCTTAATTTATTTTTTAATACGTAATTGCCTAATTATTTATATTAAATTTAATGAACAATTTTAATAGTAAATATAGGTAAAAAATATTTGTTTATTTTTTTTAATCGTCCGGCGTAACGTTCGAGACTTTGTACACGCTATATTTCATGTCTTTTAGACATACTGTCTTCCAACTCCCACCAAATAAAATGAAAAGAATAACACGTCCATGTTGTTTCCGCTACCCAGTCAGTATTTTATGTTTCTTCTCAATAACCATAAGGATCACTGACAAAACTTTATAAGTTTAAGGTGAAGTCTCTAGTTTTTTTATATATTATATTGTAGTATAGATCAAGGTTTGGTAAGGAGAGAATCTAACAGTAGGCCCCCATTCTCATCGTTCAATCAAATCTCCTCTCCACCTGCTGTGTGTGTATATATATATATATATATAAACATTCATTCACAGCACTGCTCTCCTACCAACAAGTGGTGATATATAACTTGAGTTCAATATCGATCATGGGTCGAGGAGGCCGAGCTCCCTGTTGTGAGAAGATCGGACTGAACA
This sequence comes from Iris macrosiphon, assembly GCA_036927795.1. Lineage (NCBI taxonomy): Eukaryota > Viridiplantae > Streptophyta > Magnoliopsida > Asparagales > Iridaceae > Iris > Iris macrosiphon. The sequence goes on from JAYESA010000014.1 coordinate 10,835,374, forward strand.
AGGGGTCGTGGACTCCCGAGGAGGACACGAGGCTCACGGCCTATATTCACAAGCACGGACACTCCAACTGGAGAGCTCTTCCGAAGCAAGCAGGTCCACTTTACTTATACTTCTTGTGCCAATATATATATATATATTCTAGTAGTTATGTCACTACGAAAATAGCTGACTCCAGCGACGGAACAAGAACCGTTACTGAAATAGTGGCGGCAAACTTGCGAATATGAATCACATGTCCATGTTTCCGTCGCTATAGCCAGCTGACATGCGTGCGTGTTGCATCGATCTCAGGTTTGCTGCGGTGCGGGAAGAGCTGCAGATTGCGATGGGTCAACTATCTGCGGCCCGGCGTAAGGCGGGGCAACTTCAGCAAGGAGGAAGAGGATGACATTATCAGGCTACATGGATCGCTTGGGAACAGGTAAAGCTACAGCCCAGCTAGCAAGGAATATTAACGTATATTTTTGCTTTGTTGCGTGACTCTGTTCTAAAAATTGTCTAATATCTGTTATGCGTCTTTTCTTTGCACCGAATTCGTATAGTAAATTTTATAACGCTGTCGAGACAAACTAATTACTGATGTTTATTTTTTTTCGGGTCAGGTGGTCGAAAATAGCGTCGCTGCTGCCTGGGAGGACCGACAACGAGATCAAGAATGTGTGGAACACGCACTTGAAGAAGAGGCTCATGAAACCAAAGGACGGAGAGACTAAAGAGAAGGTGAAGAAGAAGTCCGAAGAGCCACCGGCGAGCTCTCCGTCGTCGTCGACGTGCTCCGGGCAAGTCGAGAGCAGGACTACCGAGACCGAGGACACAAACGCAAACCTAGATACCAACAACAAGAAGGTTGACACGCCCATGGAGCCAAATATGGACTTGTGGGAAATGCTGCATGATACAAAACCATTCAACTATTTGTCTCCGTGCTCTTCTTCTTCTTCTTCCTCCTCCTCGGCCGCCGACGACATGATGGTCATACTTAAAGACCCCATGGAGGAAATATGGAGCATGATAGAGGACGATCTAGGAGGCGTCAGCACCGCCGTCGCATGCAACAACGACGACGATGAATCAGGCGAGAGCTGGCTTGCTTACTTGGAGAAGGAGCTCCAACTGTGGGACGGCGACGGCGACGGCGACGTCAACAACCAGGAATCGACTGCCGGTTATTCTCAGAGGTCACCCTCTCCTTCACTAGTTAGTCCCTCCCCCCATTAGATGATGATCGCCTATATTGACTTGGCAGTGCATTGTCCCGGAGTACTGCAAACTCATTCAACACAGTCCGAAGGCTACAACCCAGTCCGTAGGTCCTGCTCTCCTATTGTCCTTACCGGCCCACAACCCAGTAATTCGTAGAAGCGCTTCTCGTCGCTAACTTGCGCTGCTAGGCCCACATCTGGCCCGTGCTGCCGACTATATTTTCTCAATTTAATTCCCACCAATGGAATTAAATATTTTTCTTGTCTTGAACCCACAACCATTGGAGGCTCATCTTAGTCACTTCAATTTTCTCTCTCCATATATATATATATATATATATATATATATATATATATATATATATATATATATTACAGATCGAAAAAGGGATTGCTGGTCAGTACGAAAGTCACGTGGTGTCTTTTCATTGACAGAAAAAAATTTCCAACGCCAGATCCCCCTTCTAGCGTCAGTAATTTTTTTTTCGACCAATGGGGAAGAGATGCCACGTGGCATTCGGACTGATCCGCGATCGCTCCATCTCTCTCTCTCTCTCTCTCTCTCTCTCTCTCTCTCTCTATATATATATATATATATATATATATATATATATATATATATATAATATTTTACTTTTTTCATCAGAAGTCAAGCTTGTATCTAAAATACTTTGATTAGTATAACTATGATTGTTAAGACTATTATGCAAATTGTCGGCAGAAAGAAACTGATGTCACCGCTTGTCTCACCATTCATGTGAAGCTTTTTCTTCATTGACAATTGCTGCCTATTGGTACACCAAGTGAGTACGTAGTACTCCTAAATGATGTGATTTGATCAGTCTTCAAAGAGTCTTTTGAGCATGACAAACATCACTTTGCCACAAGCATAAGGTACAATGCATCAAGAAACAAACTTTGGAATCACACTTGAAAGTTAGGCTGGAATCACGAAACATGAAAGAGTAAAAGTTATAAAGACTTGGACTACTACTTTCGAACAAAATGTCATAACCCACGCGTAACACTTTGAATACATTTTATCTCATGCTTTCCAAGAAAATCAAGGTGATAACAATTCAAATGCAGACATTGAATTATTTACACTAACGATCCTTAATTTTTTTTGTTTATAATATGGATCTCTCTTCTTTTAAACTAATTAAATTGATCACCACTTCCTTTAGAAAAGTTAGTGTTATAATTTTTTATTTTTATCTTAAAGTAAGAATATTTTGTGTAATTAATAAAAAAAGTAAGAATGGTCAGTGTAATTAATTTAAAAATAGAAGTATTTCATATAATATACATAAAATATAGGGATAGTTAGTGTAAATAAAGGGATGATAATAATACATTTCTTATTCACATCTATACTAAAAATTCCAAATGTTAAGTTGTTGCTTTTCTAAATTCTAATCCATTTTGCAGTACTAAAATTTCAAGCAACAGTTTAACAACAAAAAGCAAGCTTCTCTCTTATCAGTCATAGCCAAGACATGAACATGCTCTATGCTGGCAATATCAGGGTTCTCAGCAAGTCCTCCACTATATTAGTTTCTTGCGTTTGTCGATCTTTTATATTTCACCTCATTTTTGTTATCAGCAGAAATTAGTATTTTCTGGTTGTTGTTTATGTTTGAAACAGTTACATCTTGGCACAAAGTTGGGCGCTTTTAGGCCTTTTGACCAATGACTATTTGCTTAGCTGATGCAGTGTGACAGCGGAACGAGTTTACCTTCGTGTCTGACAATAACCAAGTTGATCGGTGAATACGATAACTGGACTATCGTTGCTTGGTGAGAACGAAATTGTGCCAAAAAAACTTCGATGGATGGCCGGAAGAGGGATCCGCACGAAGGTTGCTTGAAAAGTTCAAACGAGGACTTCCGAATCCACGAAACAGTCGAGTCCACGACCAAGGGGAGGAGAGAACGAATCTCAGATATCAAAGAAGAATTTTATTGATTAGTAAATTGTTGTTCAACTGTATATAGAAAGTACCTATTTATAGGACTTTCATGACCAATATATCATAATCCTAATCAAACACTATAAAATTAAAAATAGAGCATATCCTAGTAAAAAAATAGAGTCAAAATCAGAGTCCTAAAAGAAATAGGATTATTGAAAAAAGAAAAAAGAAAAAGAAATCCTAGAAGAATCTATGCTACATTAGTCTTTCCTGCTTCAAGAGAACTCGTCCATGAGTTCTCGTCAGAATAAAGTAGTTCGTCATGAGAAAACTCATAAAAATCGACGACATTGAATGTTGGGGAGATCTGCATGTCTTTAGGGAGATCAATCCCATAAGCATTGTCATTTAGCTTGCGTAGCACTTGAAATGATCATATATTCTTCTTCGCCAATTTGTTGTAGGTGCCAGCAGTAAAATGTTTATTACGCAAGTAAACCATGGCCAGGTCTCCTTCAAGGAAGACTTTATGGCGACAGGACTAATCAATAAATGCTTTATATTTGGAATAAGATACTTCTAGTTGTTGTTTCACTTCATCATGTATCAACTGATGTCGTTGTAACATATGCTTACCAACAATGTCTCGACTCAGAGTCTAGGAAGAGAGACAAGGTCGAAAACATGTCGTGGACGATGTGAGTAGACAATGTCGAATGACGATTTTTCTGTTGATCTATTAGGCATGCAGTTGTAAGAAAATACAGCATGTGACAAAGTAAGAGCCCATTGCTTAGGTCGTGTCCCAACTAAGTTTTGCAATATGTTTCCAAATGTGTGATTCACGATCTATTTGTCCATCAATTTGTATGTGACTAATACTATAATATACTGTAGTGATGTATCCGATATTTCCCACAATATTCTCCAAAAATGTGACACAAACTTAGTATCTCTGTCTGAAATAATGGACTTTGGCACACCAAGAAGATGCACGACTTCTCCAAAGAATATAAGAGTAATATGAGTCGCTCCCAATGTCTTGTAAAATGCAATAAAATGTCTCTTCTTGGAAAATATGTCTACTACGACAAAGATAGAATCAACACTGCGTTGTGATCATGGTAAGTCAAGAATCAAGTCCATATAAATGTCTTCCCAAGTCCATCCAGAATAGGAAGAGGCATATAAAGACCAATATTCTGCTCCTAGCCCTTGGCAACTTGGCATATAGGACAACTGTGGACATGTCCCTCAACTTCTTTTCTCAAATATTGCGACCATTAATAATATCTTTCTTTAGTCATTGTCGGCATATTATCTCGACCAAAATGTCCACCGAGGCTTCCACCATGGAGCTCTCTGATAATATGTTCTCGCAAATAACTACGAGGAATGCACAGTTGATTTTATTTGATGATATAGCCTTCTTGGATGTGATATCGATTTGCAGCTCCGTTAGGCTGACAATCTTTCCATTCTTGTCGAAAATATTCATCTTCAGGGTAGTGTTCTTGGAGCTATTCAAATCCGATGACCTCTTGATGTAAAGTGATGAGGAGGTTAGCTCGAGGGCTTAAAGAGATACTTTGTTCTGAACTCTAGCCTTGTGCTTGATGATATATGTCACACCCTAGTCCCAAAATACCAAGGGACTAGCCACGTGGCAATGGCCACCAACACAACTCCAATGGACAAACCCAATTTAATGGACCTGTTAGAGTTCACTTAAGCTGTAATAAATATAAATACCACTACCAGAAAAAGTCAAATTAGCGACGTCTAAAAACGTCGCTAAATAACCAAAAAACGTCGCTAAGTTGGTTTAGCGACGTAATTAGCAACGTTTTAAAGCAGTCGAAAAAAAACCAAGTCGCTAAAACAAAAAACGTCGCTAAACGTCGCTATGCCGGCGTTTTTAGCGACTTCAATGTGTCGCTAAATTTAGCGACGTTTAGCGACGTCGCGTCACTAAATAGCGACATTTATTAAAGTCGCTAAACGTCGCTAATTAGCGACTTATATAGCGACGTTACACCGACGTCTTTAATGACCTGGCAATACTGCCATGTCAGCAGTTTGCGACGTACAGCGACGATTTTAGCAACGTCATTAGCGACGTATTTAGCGACTTGTAACAGCATCGCTAATTAGCGACGTATTTAGCAACGTAAATGAACGTCGCTAAACGTCGCTAATTTTCAAAAAAAATTAAGAAAAAATATTACTGAATTGCATTTCTGGGTTTACCAACCCCCTTGGGTTCATTATCAGGTATATATTGGTAGTAGAAATAATTGAATAAAGAACATAGTAGCAGCACCAAGGAAGAAAATTCTAGTGCACTGGGTAAATACAGGCCAAGTATCAGTCGTCAGTTGTAAACCAAAATATGAATAATATAATAAAATTTGAAGAAAAGAAAGCATCCAGCAAATTCATCGTAAACGTAAAGAATATGGTAAATTTATATCCATACAATCGCATCCTAAATAATAAAAAATATATCAATATCTAGTAACTAAGTATATTACTACGGATCTGCAGGAGGCTGACCACCGGCGCGCTTGAAGGATAAGAACTGCTCATACTCGTCCCGTGGAATCGACACCGATGTCGATGGAGAAGGCAGTGACGTCGGTGGAGTCTGTGTCGATGTAGGTGCACCAGGAGGTCGTGCCCGCTCCAAGTCTGTGAGTCACTGGTTGTAAGAATCCATGGTAGATAACAGTCTCGTACTGCTATGAACCATTGAATCCTGCATCATCATCAGCCTCTTGCCCATTGATTGCTGTGATGCCTGCAGCTCCATGATGTTGCGGTCATTGGAGGCTCTAATATCATTTGTCAAATCCCGGAGCTCCGTCATGCTGCGGTCGAGCATATCGAATCGTGCGATGAGCATCGGATCGTCCGCCTGCGGTTGGGATCAGGGCTACTCCTCCATCCTTCGCAGCAACTCGTCACGGAGAGACGCAATCTGACGGTCAAAGGCCTCTTGGATGGCCTCCTGGACTCTGGCCGACGACTGCGAGGGCTGCAACTGCAAGGGCTGTGTGGAATGCGCAGCTGTCGGGGAGGCCCTAGATGACTACGTCGCAACCAGGGTGCCATAGGAGCCCGTACCGTAGTACTTACCCCTCTGGACACCACCAGCTGCGGTCACCCACAGGTCGTCCGCCGACGGAGCTGGAGCGGGCTACGATGAAGTACCAGCCTCTCCAGGTGTAGGTGCACTAGCAATCGCCCGCTCATGCAGCCTAAGATACTCGGCCTAGAAAGGTTTGGAAACTCGATAATTGCCTAAGTTATATTAAAATTAACACAAAGTAAAGTAATACTTACATAGGTCTGCGAGGTCCTCTCATCAATGAGATTTTCGTCCTTGCGATGGGTGGCCAAGAATACGGTCACCATGTTTGCATCCTCACCCCTCTGTACCTGTTAAAAATATATTATTTATTACTAAACTTAAACATTTTTTCCAAGTACCATTTTATGGTACATACATTAAAATAATATATTTTAAAAGAAAAAATATACCAAACGACGGAAATGTTCCGTCATCGGAATCGAGCCACCACACCACTTGGCAGCATTCCGCCTAGCCGCCTTGGCCTTCTCAGACCTTTCCTTGTAGCTCGGATCGTCGAATCTAGCCCTCATCGCAGCCCACTGCTCAGGCGTGATCCAACCTTGGATCGATTTTCCAGCACGATCACGAGACTTCTGGTCATCCAGAGCATCTCGGATAAGCTTGGCGGCAACGGTAGGAAAGAGGCGCTTGATCAACTCGGCCCTGTGCGGAGGATAAAAATATATTTGCTACAATAAATAATTTAGTAAGTGAGCATCACGGATAAGTTATATAATATACAAAATTAGAGAATTTATTTAATATACTTTTACCTTTACCTGGAAGTGCGCAAACCAGAATGCCTTCCTCTCCTCCGGAGCCTCAGAGTAGTTTATCCAAGGGTAACCGTAGTTGTTCCTCAGAAATTGGCCCAGGCGTCTCTGAACCGACGATGGACGATATCTATACAGAGATAATAATTTAGAATACTGAAAAAGTTAATATACGATGAATAAAGAAATACACGATATATATTATACTAAACCATCTAATTGACTTATTTTGTACCGTCGGCCCAAATCTCTGTCCTCGTCTCCTCCGGAGGTGCGCATGGAGGATCTTGCTGATGCTGGGACAACGTGGGCACGACCTCCTCGACATGATCGTCTGTCCCCATGGTTCCGTCAGCAGGAGGAACGCTGGACGAGGGTGTACTATCACGCCTGGAACTACTCGTCCCAACAGTCGGAGATGTGAGTGATCGATATACTGGAGTACTGGGCGACGATGATCCGGAACCCACAGTAGGCAGTACCGGAGGAGCACTCTGTCTACCTCGGGAACTGCCGAATCCTCCGTGTCGTCCTGTCATATTGTCATGCCCCAGTCCCAAAATACGTAGGACTAGGAATACGTAACACGCCAGCCGTATATATACGAACTCCAATATATGGAAACCATATACACACGTACGCTGTACATGAATATCCAATCCACAGTGGTAATATATGTCACAACAAGTCACACGCAGTTCAATATCTCATCCACAGCACAAATAATAGAATAATGGAAATCAATAACTGAATATCAAAGAAGCAGTCTCAAAAAGTAATCTCAAAGTGTGATAGTCGGATGGAAACAAATCCACTGCAAATCGACTATAATAAACTACTAAAGAGAGAAGAGAATAAACTCTAATATAAGAATAAATGTCTCGAAAAGAATAGCAACTAGAATCTCTAAACAGCTGCAACGAATCACATATAATCCGAAGGTAAGACCTCCTCAGACTGATAGGTAGCGTCAGGTCCAGGTCCATACTCCTGCGGGTACTCCTGCTCATCTATATCTGGAAAGGGACCAGGTCCTCAGAGGGACGTAACAAGATACAAAAAGCACATGCCAATAAAGTACTGAAAATAAACATCCATTGGGGTCGCCTAACCGTCTAAGTGAATGCAGTTAAGAACAACTTTTCCCATAAGTGAGCTATCTGGCTGAAAACCTGGGATTTGGCATGGTTCTCTATTGGAGATCCAGGGGCCTAAAAGGTACATCGTCTTTTAAATGCCAGTGGCCCGCCTGATAATACATATATATAGTGGTCATCACCACCCGTATCTCCGGCGGAGAATCCGGGCGCACAATAGAAAAAGTGTAAAGGAGCTCAAATACGGTACTTGTTGTTCTCCCCATCCAATGCTCTAAGCATGTCATATCCATGACACGATAAACCTCTAATAACCGCCAGGTCTACTAGCATACAAAGTTTTTATTTGCAGTTATCCCTATCCGTCGCACGACCTATACGTACCAGTGGCCAGCCGAGTACGCAAGTCCGTGTCCTACATGTGACTCCCACTCGTGTAAGAATAGTGTCATGGCTAATGAAACATAAATGCCTTATGAAGATGGGGTAGTCTCATAAAGTAGGTCCAATGCATATACGTAAATAAAAATATAGTACGACGACATCGTCGTTGCACCCAAGTTTCCTTGGACGCGCAGTTTATATAGCAGTTAAAATAAATGAACTAAATAAACAAAAATAAACATGCATGCATCATATGAAATGTAAATACAGTACAATGGCAAGGTATACTTGCCTAACAAGAAATCTGTAAAGTGTACGCGCCCAAATATCAAGGATACGGAACCTGGAACTAAGGACTCCGAACAAACATCTCCGAATGCTGAAATAAATATCACCAACGTTTCTGAAATGAGCAAAATAGCTAAAAAGCACATCTCTTTCGTCCAATTTGGACACAGGGGCAAAACGGTAATTTTGGGCAAAAATGGGGTCCACGTGTGGCCCATTTTACACCGAAAAGCCTGCCGAGAGTAACAGTCTCTAAATGGGATAAACTATAGGTCAAACAAATCTAAATATCAATATGAACCCAACGGTATGTCCAAATGTGGATTCCGATGAGCCGAACATAATTTTGTCCAAAAAGTCAACTGTAGGGCCCGCCAATTGGCGATTTGGTCAACCGCCTCAGAATTGCGTAAAAATTGGGTCATAGGACCAGTGCGTTACCACGAGTCCAGTGGCGCAAGTTTCGTCGCAATCTGACAAGCGTGCACAAAATACGTGCGAGTTCCACAAAAGTTGCGATACTGGGTGTGTCCGCGGATACGGCCTGATTCCGGCGCGCACACGCGTCCGAATCAGTTCTCACGAATTTTTATGTATCCGGTTACGCTGCATGCACCGTTCGGTACACTTGGTACACGGCGGGGCGGTCCCGTTTGGCGGGGCGCGCTCCGTTTCATAACTTTTAGAATTCTGGAAAAAGTGGGTTCGCGGAGTTTTATGACGAATTTAATTTTGTCCACAGCAGCTAATAATCTAGGGTTATTTAACAGAAAATAAAATAGGTCTAGTGTTCTATACATATCAAAAAGAATCACCGAATTCGGATCTCTGTGGTGGGAGATACGAACTCGGCAATATGGGTGGTCACCGCAGTTTTCTGCGATCCCAGAATTCGGTCTGCTCGCGCCAACTTGGACGCTGTTTTTGCCTATGGGTACACTTTGTTCGAGGTCTGCTATTAAACAAATATGGAAGAGGGTTAAGGGGTGAGCATACCGGTGAAGACGAAACGACGTTTGGTTGAAAGAGTCGACGAAAAACAACTCCGGAGCGAAGGTGCCTCATATGGGAATCTACAGTGCGCGAGGTCGGGGTCGTCGGGATGGTTTGGACGGCCTGACGGGGTTCTCTGGCTGCGGTGGCGGCTCTAGATGAGAAGAGGGGGTCTGGATATTTTAGGTTAGGGTTTTATGAAATAATATATATATATATATATATATATATATATATATATATATATATATATATATATATATATATATGATAGGAAGAGAGAGAGAATATGAGGCGGTCCGCGTGGGGGTGCTGCGTCCGTGAAGTGGGAATGGGATAGGAGTGTTGTGCTTACATTGTAAGTTGCTTGCTTTGCTTTAAGGGCTGTGCATTTGCTAGCAAATTTGCTAGCTTGCTAGTTGGAATTGCTAAGTTAGTATTATTAGTATTATTATTATTAGTAGTATATTATTAATTATTTCTTTATACTTTCTTTTCTTTTCTTTTCTTTTCTTTTCTTTTTAAATATATATATATACATATATATATTTGTATATATATATATATATATATATATATATATATATATATATATATATATATATACAAATAAAAAAATTTATGGATTAGGATAATGCACACCATTAGGCTAGCAACTGCTCAAGGGGTCTCCTACATGAAATAAATTTCGAAAAAATTCTGATGGTCCCATAAGTCCTCTAAGTGCCCGAACACCTAAAATAAAAATTATTAAAAATCTATTTCTCCTATTTAGCCCTAATTACTACAATTTAAATAATAATTAATAAATAAAAAGGTATATACGATTTTCTAGGAAGAGGGTTTTACACATATCTGATAACAACATATGATGAATATAGAGAAACACAAATATATAGTACATTCTATAGTCGAAATGTGATGCATATCTCAAAGCATTCTACAGTCAAAATATAATACATATATTCGTTAATGGAATATATTTTACAGTCAAAATATAGTTACATTCTACTTCGTCAATTTTCCAACCTTGATCTACATTCTACAGTCAAAATATAGTTACATTCTACATGCAATATATTTTATTTTTAATCATCTTCAAAAAATTCAACTTGTTCGCCTTCCTCGTCCTCCTTTTCCTCTTCCTCGTCTTCACTTTCATCTACTTCGTCTTCCTCTTCAGATAATTCTACATCTTCTACATTATTACTCGTGTAATGAGTAACTTCCGTTGAGTCCACATCTACAATATTTGTTACAAGAGGTAGATCGTCCTCCTGATAAGCTATTTCGTCAATGTCAAAGGTATTTCTAGCTTTAGTCTTGCATATTGCCCACCAATCCGACCTCACTGTCCCCCATCTAGGATAAGTTGTGAAGTACACGAGCTGAGCCTGACTTGATAGGACAAATGGTTCGTAGCCTTGATATCTACGCTTGTAGTTTATATCCACAAGGCCATGCTTGTCAATTTTCCAATCTTGATCTTAAATCGGATCGAACCATTCACACCTGAATAGCACGATATTAGCAGGTTCTGTGCCATAATTATATGTCAACTCCACAATCTCTCGTAAGATACCAAAAAAATCATTGTCCGGATTGACGTCTTTGTAGTTCGAAGATTTGATACACAAACAAATATTTTTCGTGGAATCAAGATCCAGAAAGCTGTCTCTGATAGGAGCAATTATTGACTTAAACCTGAACCCATTCACACAGAAAATTGGCCATATTTTTACGGCAGTAATTGGTCCCTTGGCTAAAGTTCTAATAGATTCAGTCTCGAATGTTATTAGACGATCGACCTAAATACCAAAGTAGCGATAGTAAGTTATTTGTTTTGCAAGTGCAGAAATAAAAAGTAATTACCAAGCATCTTACATATGTGCTCAACCAAGAAGGAAAATGGCATCTCATATCTTGTTCTACTTCTTCGTCTGTTATGTAGGGTCTAACCGACCTCAACTCATCATTATATGTGCTGAAAAACAATGAAGCTCGCAATGGACGATGTTGTCTATCATCCCATTATTTCAGAATTCCAAGACGTCTTTCCAGAAGAATTGCCAGGACTACCCCCAGATAGAGACATAGAGTTTTCGATTGAATTAACACCGGGAGCAGCACCCATAGCATCACATGTTTATAGACTAGCAAAGAAGGAGATGGATAAATTAAAGACATAGTTGAAAGAACTAGAAGAGAAAGGTTTCATCCGACCAAATGCATCACCCTGGGGAGCACCAGTGTTGTTTGTACCAAAGAAAGATGGGTCAGTGCGTATGTACATTGACTATAGAGCCTTGAATGCAGTGACAGTGAAGAATAAATATCCACTGCCACGCATTGACGACCTATTCGATCAACTTAGTGGAGCCAAGATGTTCTCGAAGATAGATTTGAGATCGGGATATCACCAGGTGACGGTACGGAAGGAGGACATCCCGAAGATCATATTTCGAACAAGATATGGGCACTATGAATTTTTGGTCATACCATTTGGATTGACCAATGCTCCAGCTATTTTTATGGACTTAATGAATCGAGTCTTCCACCAATACTTGGACCAGTTCGTGGTCGTCTTCATAGATGATATACTTGTCTATTCGAAGAGCCACGAGAAGCACGAAAAGCACCTGCGGATTGTTCTAGAGACCTTGAGGAAAGAGCAGTTATATGCAAAGCTCAGTAAATGTGAGTTCTTCTTAGACAGAGTCTCATTTCTTAGACATGTTATTACAGGAGATAGAATTTTTGTTGATCCAGAAAAGATCTCGGCAGTCCAGACATGGCCTGTTCCTAAATCAGCAGCAGAGGTGAAAAGTTTCCTTGGACTTACAGGTTATTACAGACGGTTCGTGGAAAACTTCTCAAGGATAGCAACACCTATGACTCAGTTGACTTGCAAAGATCAAGAGTTCATATGGAACAACGAGTGTCAAGCCGCTTTCGAGGAATTGAAGAAGCGACTGACTTCAGCACCAGTATTGACTATGCCATCAAGATCAGGAGGCTATGTGATCTACAGTGACGCATAAGGGAAAGGTTTGGGATGCGTATTGATGCAGCATGGCAAAGTAATTGCATACGCATCTAGACAGTTACGAGTACATGAGAAGAATTATCCAAATCATGACTTGGAACTTGCAGCCGTTGTATTTGCTCTGAAGCTATGGAGACATTACTTATATGGGGAACGAGTAAAAATCTATACAGACCACAAAAGCCTCAAGTACGTCTTCACGCAGAAGGAGTTAAATATGAGGCAGCGTCGATGGCTTGAATTGATGAAAGATTTTGAGATAGAGCTACATTATCACCCAGGCAAGGCTAACGTTATAGCAGACGCGTTAAGCCGGAAGCCAGTAGCTTATTTCCTAACAACACAGAAGGAATTATTGAAGGACTTGCAAGGTCTTGGCATTGAAGTGATATTACCCGGAACAGATGGGACACTAGCCAACTTGCAAGTACAATCATCACTAGTAGAGAGAATCAAGGCAGCATTGCCTACAGACGCTAGGTTCAAAAGATTAAAAGAAAGGACAGAGGCCGGAGAACAGACAGGACTGCGAATTCATGATAACGGGACATTACGATGTGGTGATCGTCTGTATGTTCCAAATGGAGAGATTCGACAGGAGCTGATGACAGAAGCTCATAATTCGATATATATTCTATTCATCCTGGAGGCACCAAGATGTAACATGATTTACGATAGCACTTTTGGTAGCATGGAATGAAAAGATAAATAGCTTGCTTTGTAGCTAAATATTTGGTATGTCAACAAGTAAAGGCAGAGCACCAGAGAACAGCAGGATTATTTCAACCACTCCCGATTCCAGAGTGGAAGTGGGAGCACATCACTATGGACTTCGTCACAGGTTTTCCCAAAAGTCCAAGTGGGAGAGATGCAGTATGGGTAATAGTGAACCGACTCACTAAGTCAGCCCATTTCTTGCCTTTTAGAGTTGGCCAATCTATAGAAGCTTTGGCTGACTTATATATGAGGTAAATCGTGAGATTGTACGGCTTACCAGTCAGCATTGTATCAGACAGGGATTCGTGTTTTACATCGCACTTTTGGAGGAGCATGCAAGAGAGTCTTGGAACTCATCTGAAGTTTAGTACATCTTATCACCCACAGACAGATGGGCAGTCAGAGTGTACTATTCAGACATTGGAAGATATGTTGAGGACTTGTATGTTAGACTTTGGAGGATCATAGGAGGACCACCTACACCTTGTGGAGTTTTCTTACAACAATAGTTATCAGACGAGCATCCAGATGGCTCCGTTTGAAGCATTGTATGGAAGGAAGTGTAGGTCTCCTGTGTGTTGGAGTGACATGGGAGAACGTCATATTCTGGGACCAGAGTTAGTGGTCAACACCGTTGAGACAGTTAAGAAGATACAAGGACACTTGCGAGCAGCGCAAGACAGACAGAAATAATGGGCAGACCTTCATCGTCGTCCCTTGAAGTTTAAAGAGGGCGATCATGTCTTCTTAAGGATATCACCTACCAGAGGCACCATTCGATTTGGAGGACGCGACAAGTTGAGTCCAAGGTATATTGGCCCATTTGACGTGCTAGAGAGAGTGGGAGAAGTGGCATATCGACTTTCACTACTACCTTCACTTGAGGGAGTATATGACGTATTCTATGTGTCGCAGCTCAGGCGATATGTGGCAGACAATAGTCATGTTCTCGACCATTCGGAGATCACCATTAGGCCGAGCTTGTCATATCAAGAGCAACCCGTGGGAATCCTTGATCGTCGAGAGAAAGTATTGAGGAACCAGTCTATTCCCTTAGTCCGCGTGACATGGAGGCATGGCGCGCCAGGAGAATCTACTTGGGAGCACGAGGACGACATGCGCCAACATTTTCCGAACCTATTCATTGACCAAGGTATGAAATTACTTTGTTAATTTATACCTTATACCATCCTTGACTTTCTACCGTGGATTAATTTTAATTTCGAGGACAAAATTTTTATAAGTTGGGTAGAATGTAAGACCCCTAATCCTGAAACCGTATTTTTTTATTAATTATTTAATTGAATTATAGTAATTATGAGCTAAATAGAGGAAATAGATTTTTATTTAATTTTTATTCAAGATATTTTTGCATCTAGGGGATTTATGGGGCCATTATAAATTTTTTCTAATTTATTCCATGTATGAGACCCTTTGGACAGTTGCTAGCTCAACTGTATGCACCAATATAATTCTTAGAATTTTCTGTGAATAGATGTGTGTGTGTGTATATATATATATATATATATATATATATATATATTTCCTATTGGATCTCTACCCGAAACCCAAACCACTTAGCCTACCCGAACCCGCGTAGAAAATATTAACAACAGCAGTAGCAAAAACCAACTTTGCTTTCCTCTTCCCCGCGCTTGTGAGCCATCATATTCCACCGCCTCTAAACCCTATTATTACTAAACTCTCTTCCAAACAGAACCCAAAAACAAACAAACAAACAAACAAACAAACAAACAAAGAAACAGCAGCAGCAGGGATTTTTAAGACCACTAAATATTTTTCTACCGCCTCTTATTCTCTATATATATATTATAACTCTCCCAAACACTAACCCCACTTCTTCTTTCACTAATCTTAATAACGGTTTGGACGTGCACTTTACAGAACTTTTGCTCGGCAACTATACCTTGCCATTGTACTAATATTTACCGTCCATATGATACATGCATAATTTATTTCTGCTTATTTAGTTTATTTATTTTAACTGCTATATAAATTGTGCGTCCAAGGAAACTTGGGTGCAACGACGGTATCGTCGTATCCTATTTTTATTATGTATATGCATCGGACCTACTTTATGAGACCACCCCATTATTATGAGGCATTCTAAGTTTTATTGGCCATGACACTATTCTTACATGAGTGTGAGTCACATGTAGGACACGGACTTGCGTACTCGGCTGGCCACTGATACGTATAGGTCATACGACGGATAGGGATAACTGCCAATAGAAACTTTACATGCTAGTAGACCTAGCAGTTACTAGAGGTATTATCGTGTCATGTATATGACATATTTAGAGCATGGGGTGGGGAGAACAACAAGTAAGGCATTTGGGCTCCTTTGTACTTTTTTCCTTCTGTAACCCGGAAGCTCCAATGGAGATACGGACGGTGATGACCCCATTTACTATTGGAGGCCTCTGTCGTTCAAAAGATGACATACTTTGAGGCCCCTGATTCTCCGAGAGAGTCACGCTAATCCCATTTTTAGCCAGATAGCCCACTTGGTGGAAAGTTGTTCTCAAACTGCATTCACTTAGATGGTTAGGTGACCCATTAGATGTTTTATATTTTAGTACTTATTTGCATGTTATTATGTATCTTGTTACGTCCCTCTGAGGACCTGGTCCCTTTCTAGATATGGACGAGCAGGAGTACCCGTAGGAGTACGGACCTGGACCTGACTCTACTTACCTGACTGAGGAGGTCTTACCCTCGGAGTAGCTGTGATTTATTTCCACTGTTTAGAGTTTTTGTTGATACTTCAGTATAGTCATTTTGTAGTGGATTTGTTTCCATCCGACTATCAGACTTGATACTCATCTTGGATATTCAGTCATTATTCAGCTCTTTATTTCCTACTCATTATTTGTGCTGTGGATGAGATCTAGATTTGTGACAGTATATTACCACTGGTGGATTAGATATTTATATACAGCGTACGTGTGTATATGGTTTTCATATATTGGAGTTCGTATGCATACGGCTGGGCATTTTACGTATTCCTAGTCCTACGTATTTTGGGACTGGGGTGTGACATCAACTCTCTAAGTGACGTTACACGACTCCGCGTACGGCGTCGACACCCGAATCTTGTTCGGACGCTAAGCAATATCTCATGGTCCTAGGTTGAATAGGTACAACACAGAAGTATATAGAAATAATATATAAGCAAATAATAGCACAGGATCTTCTACAAGTTGGCAAGGCACACTTGCCTCTGTTCTGAGCTCCGTCAGTTGCTCCAATATAAGTAGAATCTCCAAGTATGCCTCTGAATGCTGAAACAAATATTATCATCGCTCTCAGAATACATAAAATAGCTATGATTGACTATCCATACGTCCAATTTGAACACAAGGACATAATTGACAGTTTCTGGCTAAAGTGGGGTCCACATATGCCCATTTCGCACCAAAAAATATGCCAAAGATAAATTTCTCTAAATTCATTAAACATAGTGTCTATGAGTCCAAAACAATGATATGAACCCAACTGAATGTCCAGAACTGGATTTTGATGAGCCGGTCACGAAATCTCACACGTCCGCGTTAATGATACACACATTTTGGTGTAATTCGCACACGACGAAGTCTTCTCATTTAGCGGGTCACACCCCGTTTCAGAAAATTTCTGGTTTAGAAAGTCAAGTTTTTGGTCAACTTCAACCGAAAATAAATCACAGCATACAACAAATTAAAATAAACTAATTATAGAAATTAAATCTCGGTTATGTTGTCTAAATTACTGTTTAAGTGGAATTTAAAAATATTAACTAGGTTGGAAGAAAAACGACCATGAACATGGGTGTTTGGGACAGTTTTCTGAACTACAAATTGGATCATTTTTTCTATTTTGCATCGCAAATTGCGATCTACATAGGACACGATATACCAAACTAATTATACAGGGTTCAAGAGGGTTATGTGGTCTTCGCATAGGATTCGACAGATCAACATTTGGATTAATGTGTAGGGAGATACGAGGGTGGGAAGTAGAGTACCTCGTTACTACTGTGGTCGGGATGTTAGGCGGCTCGTCTTCGCGGTGGTGGCGCGCGGCAGTCCGACGGTTGACGGCGGCGACGATGGTCGGGAATGAGAGAGGAGTTGTTGGTGGTGAGGGTCGGCTAGTCTGGGGGTTTTATAGGATGTCGGGGTGGGAGTTACAAGGAGACGATGAAGAGGGGTCAGGGCCAGGTTCGGTTGGTTTTCGAATAGGAATGGGGGGACATTGTTGTTACAGAAGCTGAAGGTTTAAATAGGGTTTCGGGTTATCGGGTCTGCGGGTTCGGGTATGGGATAGAAACTGGGTCCAGTTTGGTTTGATTTAGGTTGGTTTTGGTTGGTTCAGTTTGGGTTGGTTTATTTAAAATAATGCATACTATCTAAAAATAGTTTTAGACCCCAATAAATTCCAAAAAAATTACACATATACACCCAAAAATATAATTTTTGCACTATTTTAATAATTAATTTAATTCACAAAAATATAAATTCATGAAGAACATTTATTATAATTAACTAAAAATAATAAAAATTTCTACAATAATAATTAATAAAAATTTAAATTAAATTCTAAAAATTAGTGTGTTTACAGTATAGGAGAAGCGCGGAAGAAATCGAATCCATCTAGCATGCATTCAATTTGTGTTGTGGGGATTATCTACAAAAGATAAGGCTTGATTATCTGTGTATAGGATAAATGATCGTTGGATGAGATAATGCTCCCATGCTTTGATGGCCTACACGATCGAGTAGAACTCATGCTCATAATTAGATTCAAGAAGCAATTACATCTTGGCACCTAATTTTTGTTATCAGCAGAAATTAGTATTTTTCTGGTTGTTGTTTATGTTTGAAGCAGTTACATCTTGGCACAAATTTGGGCTCTTTTAGGCCTTTTCACCAATGACTATATTCTTAGCTGATGTAGTGTGACAGCGGAGCGAGTTTACATTTGTGTCTGACAATAACCAAGTTGATCGGTGAATACGATAACTGGACCATCGTTGCTTGATGAGAGCAAAATTATGTCAGAAAAACTTCGATGGATGGCCGGAAGAGGGATCCGCACGAATGTTGCTTGAAAGGTTTAACCGAGGACTTCTGAATCCACGAAACAGTCCAGTCCACGACCGAGGAGAGAACGAATCTCAGATATCAAAGAAGAATTTTATTGATTAGAAAATTGTTGTTCAACTATATATAGAAGGTACCTATTTATAGGACTTCCATGACCAATATATCCTAATCCTAATCAAACACTATAAAATTAAAAATAGAGTATATCCTAATAAAAAAATAGAGTCAAAATCAGAGTCCTAAAAGAAATAGGATTATTAAAAAATAAAAAAAGAAAAAGAAAACCTAGAAGAATCTACGCTAAATCAGTCTTTCCGGCTTCAAGAGAACTCGTCCATGAGTTCTCGTCAGAATAAAGCGGTTCGTCATGAGAAAACTCATAAAAATTGACGACATTGAATGTTGGGGAGATCTGCATGTCTTTAGGGAGATCAATCCCATAAGCATTGTCATTTAGCTTGCGTAGCACTTGAAATGATCATATCTTCTTCTTCGCCAATTTGTTATTAGTGCCAGTAGTAAAATGTTTCTTACGCAAGTAAACCACGGCCAAGTCTCCTACAAGAAAGATTTTATGGCGGCAGGACTAATCAATAACTACTTTATATTTGGAATAAGATACTTTTAGCTGTTGCTTTACTTCATCATGTATGAACTGATGTCGTTGTAACATATGCTCACCAACAATGCCTCGACTCGGAGTCTTAAGAAGGGAGACAAGGTCGAAAATATGTCGGGGACGATGTCAGTAGACAATGTCAAATGGCGATTTTTCTGTTGATCTATTAGGCATGCAGTTGTAAGCAAATACAGCATGTGACAAAGTAAGATCCCATTTCTTAGGTCGTGTCTCAACTAAGTTTTGCAACATGTTTTCAAATGTGCGATTCATGATCTGTTTGTCTGTCAATTTGTATGTAACTACTACTATTATTTATTGTAGTGATGTATCCGATATTTCCTACATATTCTCCAAAAATGTGACACAAACTTAGTATCTCTGTCTGAAATAATGGACTTTGGCATACCATGAAGATGCATAACTCCTTTAAAGAATATAAGAGTAATATGAGTTGCGTCCAATGTCTTGCAAAATGCAATGAAGTGTGTCATCTTGGAAAATCTGTCTAATACGACAAAGATAGAATCAACACTGTGATGTGTTCGTGGTAAGTCAAGAATAAAGTCCATATAAATGTCTTCCCAAGTCTATCCGGAATAGGAAGAGGCATATAAAGACCAATATTCTGCTCCTAGCCCTTGGCAATGTAGCGTCCCGTTCTCCCGATGCGGAGAGCGCGGCTAAGAAACACAAGTCGGTATCGTTCGATCGGGATAGATTGAATTAAGAACTCGTCCTCGTTATGGATTTGTTTCTTCGGAATCGATTCCCATATTCAGTGGACTGCGCCCCCGGGATCGGCTTAGCGGCAGAGTCAGGAGGGACCTCTCCGCTGCTATCTTTTATTGCCTCGGTTTCCGATGTCGCTTGTTGCTTTCGTGCTTTGAGTTGGTTTTGGGACTTGCTTGTTTTCTTGAACGGTTTGGATGGTTTTCATTGTTTTCGTTCATTGACTTGCACTTCTATTTCGAGATTGGAAAGAGAGGAAGAAGTATTAATCGAGCTGTTCGTGTGCAGGTGAACGAGCAGTAGGCGGCTTGCGAGCGGAGTCGTGAAGCGCCTCTTTCCTTCTTCTTTCCAAAATCAAAGTGAGTGGCTACCAACCCGATTAGCTAGTCCTGCTTCCAAGCTTCACAGCTAATAAATCTGCACTCTTCTATGCCCCGATCAAACGATAATAAATAATAATAAAAGAAACCAAGATAAAAGACAAATATACTTGGTTATTATGCTTGTCAATCAAACCTGTGAACTGTTGCCTTATCGTATGCTTGTTTCGTGCAAATGTTCTATAAAACGTACTAAGTATAGAACACATCTTGTATATGCATAATCGTTTCAGGGAGGCTATGCAAATAAATCATGCAATACTGCTTGTCGTGTACTCGTGTTCTTGCACTCGTGTTGCCTCAAATGCATGACTGTTAACTTGTTCATCGTGTTCGATCATGGACAACTTGTGCACAAGGTATTGGTTCTGCGGACGGTCGCTGGGGCACTGGTACCGATCCGATCCGGGCGGAACTCGTGTGTAGTCTTCGTGTTCGGGACCGGATAGCTTGCAGCACAATCGTGTTCTCTCGTAGCATGCTATCCTTGTCCCCGGCTACGTCCATTATGGCAACCATGCCAGTGATCATCGTGTATATTTAAACCTGTTGCATACTAACTTGTGTCTTCGTGGCAGGGAAGGCATGGTAAGTATTGTGCAGGTAATTCAGACGGTCAGGTAAAATCCACCTAACGGTGGCATGTTCATTTCAGTAAATTCAATATGCTGCTTACTTGTAAATGAACTAAGGCAAGATAGAAACCCACAAAATATGCATGCTTCACTAAACAACGTGTTGATTGGTATAGTCAGGCTAGCTCGCCTTCACCAGCATGTTTCGATATGCTGACCCTCGTTGAAACAGGTTCTCCGCACTAAGGCGAACCGAGCGAGGAGCCGAAGTCGTCTTTCCGATCCAGTCCAGCTGTTGGCGCATCTTCACCGCGCCCCCGAAGTATTTTGGAGTCAGGAGCCTGCAACTCTTCATACACAAATGCAGCTCCGTGGCAAAGCCGTCCTCCAGCCTGGAGGTCTTTATCGTTTTGAGTTTATAAAAGGATGTAATGTACAGGACTGCTATCTCATTTTGAGTCAACCCTTTTGTAAGCCGTTCGGCATATTAGCTGACTCGTTCAGGAGTTTGTAATAGATGTTCATTATTAATAAAGAGAACTTTTCTATGTTTCAAATCTGTGTTTCAATTTATCTGCGTACTCTGAATATGTGCTTGCTATGCAAATCATTAAAGCCTTGTGCGGGCGCAACTCCAGGCCCGCACGGCGGTCACGATTCGGGGGACGCCTCATTTGATTCTATGGAATTGGGTCATGATATAGTGGTATCAGAGCACATATTCAAAGTTCCTTAGACTTCGTGCTGGAAAAGTTCCTTTAAACGATCAAATCCCTGTGCGAACTCTTGAACTCGCTAGGCCAAAATGAGATACGTTCATGCAATAAGTCCATAATACATTATGATCCTAATGTAATTTACCTTCTTTTGAAGGAATGGCTCCAGCGCAATCTGCAGCGCAAACTCCGGACGAAACGCAAGGCCAAGAAAGTAGTTCGGATACTTCGGGAAGTTCAAAGAGCCAGCGAGCCGTGCCAAGCATCGATCCCGTCCAACGAATGTTGCAAATGTTGGAGGCAAACCAACAAAGGGACGAGGCTCGCTATGAACGGGCCGAAAAGCGGGCGGAAGAGAGTCAGCTCAAGTTTTAAGACAATATAGAAGCACGATTCTCAGTCCAACAGAAGCAGGTAGATACCCTGCAGCAGATCGTTCAGACTTTGGCATCCAACCAGTCCGCGGCAACGCCAGCGACTCTGGTGGAACAGCCCGTGCTTGAAGTAGAGACGCCGCAAATTCCAAGGGCGAGGGACGTGACTGCCTTCGACTTTGGCCACTTCAAGAAAGTCTGCAATACCCCATTCAACGGGACTGAGGACCCAGTCGTAGCTCTAGATTGGTTGGCCGAACTTGAAGATCACTTCGCTCTGCTAGAGGTCCCCGAAGAGAAGCGCGTCGCCTGTGCGCGACTACAGCTCCGCCTCAACGCACACGATTGGTGGGACGTGCATCGACGATCTCTCCAATTTGATCACGGAGAGGAGGCGATCTCGTGGACGACTTTTTGTGTCGCGTTCGAAGAGGAGTATGTACCCCCTCCAGTCTAACGCCAGATGGAGAACGAGTTCGTGCAGCTGCGACAAGGCAGTATGACAGTTAAAGAGTACTCCGCCGAGTTCAACCGACTCTCTAAATTCGCTAGGGCCTATTTACCTGATGCAGCGAGTCGAGCTAGAAGGTTTGAAGGTGGACTACGTCCTGCCATCCATTCGCACGTAGCCGTTCCTCAGTATCGTACGATGCGTGAAGTCATGAATCACGCCCTATCGCTTGAACCTCACTATCCTCACGTTCCTGTCGGCGCTGTGCATACCTACACTCACAAATGCCAAAGCAACGACAGAGGAAACAACGCTGCAAAGCGTCGGAACGATGGTAGTCAACAAATAAAGCATTGGAACATTACGTGTCAGTTCTGTAAAAAGACTGGACACGACAAGAAGGACTGCCGCTTGAGACTTGGATTATGCCTCGCTTGTGGACGATTAGGCCATGCCATTAATTCCTGTCCGAACCTTCCTGATCGTCGTCCCCAACGAAATAATCCCTAACGGTAAGTTCTACCCTAAGTTTCGGGACGAAACTTCCAATTAGTTGGGTAGGATGTAGCGCCCCGTTCTCCCGATGCGGAGAGCGCGGCTAAGAAACATAAGTCGGTATCGTTCGATCGGGATAGATTGAATTAAGAATTCGTCCTCGTTATGGATTTGTTTCTTCGGAATCGATTCCCATATTCAGTGAACTGCGCCCCCGGGATCGGCTTAGCGGCAGAGTCAGGAGGGACCTCTCCGCTGCTATCTTTTATTGCCTCGGTTTCCGATGTCGCTTGTTGCTTTCGTGCTTTGAGTTGGTTTTGGGACTTGCTTGTTTTCTTGAACGGTTTCGATGGTTTTCATTGTTTTCGTTCATTGACTTGCACTTCTATTCTGAGATTGGAAAGAGAGGAAGAAGTATTAATCGAGCTGTTCGTGTGCAGGTGAACGAGCAGTAGGCGGATTGCGAGCGGAGTCGTGAAGCGCCTCTTTCCTTCTTATTTCCAAAATCTAAGTGAGTGGCTACCAACCCGATTAGCTAGTCCTGCTTCCAAGCTTCACAGCTAATAAATCTGCACTCTTCTATGCCCCGATCAAACGATACCAAATAATAATAAAAGAAACCAAGATAAAAGACAAATATACTTGGTTATTATGCTTGTCAATCAAACCTGTGAACTGTTGCCTTATCGTATGCTTGTTTCGTGCAAATGTTCTATAAAACGTACTAAGTATAGAACACATCTTGTATATGCATAATCGTTTCAGGGAGGCTATGCAAATAAATCATGCAATACTGCTTGTCGTGTACTCATGTTCTTGCACTCGTGTTGCCTCAAATGCATGACTGTTAACTTGTTCATCGTGTTCGATCATGGACAACTTGTGCACAAGGTATTGGTTCTGCGGACGGTCGCTGGGGCACTGGCACCGATCCGATCCGGGCGGAACTCGTGTGTAGTCTTCGTGTTCGGGACCGGATAGCTTGCAGCGCAATCGTGTTCTCTCGTAGCATGCTATCCTTGTCCCCGGCTACGTCCATTATGGCAACCATGCCAGTGATCATCGTGTATATTTAAACCTGTTGCATACTAACTTGTGTCTTCGTGGCAGGGAAGGCATGGTAAGTATTGTGCAGGTAATTCAGACGGTCAGGTAAAATCCACCTAACGGTGGCATGTTCATTTCAGTAAATTCAATATGCTGCTTACTTATAAATGAACTAAGGTAAGATAAAAATCCACAAAATATGCATGCTTCACTAAATAACGTGTTGATTGGTATAGTCAGGCTAGCTCGCCTTCACCAGCATGTTTCGATATGCTGACCCTCGTTGAAACAGGTTCTCCGCACTAAGGCGAACCGAGCGAGGAGCCGAAGTCGTCTTCCCGATCCAGTCCAGCTGTTGGCGCATCTTCACCGCGCCCCCGAAGCATTTTGGAGTCAGGAGCCTGCAACTCTTCATACACAAATGCAGCTCCGTGGCAAAGCCGTCCTCCAGCCTGGAGGTCTTTATCGTTTTGAGTTTATAAAAGGATGTAATGTACAGGACTGCTATCTCATTTTGAGTCAACCCTTTTGTAAGCCGTTCGGCATATTAGCTGACTCGTTCAGGAGTTTGTAATAGATGTTCATTATCAATAAAGAGAACTTTTCTATGTTTTAAATCTGTGTTTCAATTTATCTGCGTACTCTGAATATGTGCTTGCTATGCAAATCATTAAAGCCTTGTGCGGGCGCAACTCCAGGCCCGCACGGCGGTCACGATTCGGGGGACGCCTCATTTGATTCTATGGAATTGGGTCGTGACAGGCAACTTGGCATATAGGACAACTGTGGACATGTCCCTCAACTTCTTTTCTCAAATATTGCGGCCATTAATAATATCTTTTTTTTTCATGGCCAGCATCTTATCTCGACCGAAATGTCCACCGAGGCTTCCACCATGGAGCTCTCTGATAATATGTTCCCGCAAAGAACTACGAGGAATGCATATTTGATTTTATTTGATGATATAGCCTTCTTGGATGTGATATCCATTTGTAGCTCTGTTAGGCTGACAATCTTTCCACGCTTGTCGGAAATCTTCATCTTCCAGGTAGTGTTCTTGGAGGTATTCAAATCCGATGACCTCTTGATGCAAAGTGATGAGGAGGTCAGCTCGAGGGCTTAAAGCAATAGTTACTTTGTTCTGAACTCTAGCCTTGTGCTTGATGTTATAGGAGAAGCGCTAAAGAAATCGAATCCATCTAGCATGCATTCAATTTGTGTTGCGGGGATTGTCTACAAAAGATAAGGCTTGATTATCTGTGTGAAGGATAAATTCTCATTGGATAAGATAGTGCTCCCATGCTTTGATGGCCTGCATGATCGAGTAGAACTCCTACTCATAAGTTGACCATTTTTACTGAGCCTTGGTTAGCTTCTCACTCCAAAAAGCAACTAGTTTTCCTTCTTGTATTAGTACAACACTAATGCCCACTATGTTGGCATCGCATTCGACTTCAAACAGTTTGTCAAAGTCAGGCAATGATGTCACGCCCAAGTCCCAAAATGCCGAGGGACTGAGCACGCGAGCAATGGCCAGCAGCACGCACCGATGGACAACCCAATTTAATGGATCCATCAGGGCATGCTTAAGCTGTAGTCTAGCAGTAATAAGTTACAAGTCTCAGGTATTGCTAATCTCATCCACAGAATAAACACAGATTAATTGCCAGAAATCATGCAATAGAAATAAATATGCAATAACAAATAAGGTTGTCTCGGGAAACAAATCCGAGAATTATTCTGTTACAATTAAGGAAAAATAGACAGGAATAGAAATGCTGAAAATGGAAATACTGTGTAGTTGAAGCCGGTGCTCAGGAGAAATCTTCGGCCACTACTTCGTCCTCTGTTCCTTGTTCTGCTCCAAGGAGTGCTCCGGTACCGTATACCTCTGGGTAGTTCTCTTCAGCTGTACCTGGGGACATAATCCGGATCCAGGTCCTCAGGGGACAGCAAGGTACAGAAAATACAAGCCAAAATAAATACGGTACAGCAGATAAAATAATCATCAGGGTAAACTAAGTAACCCACTATGTGATATGCAATATGAGAGCAGCACTAGAACTCAGGCTGAAGCCACTACAAGCTCTGTGTCGGGGAGCCGGTAGCGGCAATAACTATGAATTATACTCTGAAATATACTATGTTTTATATATATAATATCAGCCTGTAGTCTGTGTGTCTCTCCCCACCCAATGTAATCCCACGTCTCATGTCCACGATGCCTCATGTCCATGTCACGCACGATTATAACTAATGCAGCAAGTCTGATAGCTATGAGTCAATTGTCTAAGAATGTAAAGTCTATGTCACGCAACATGCATCCTATACAGAATCACCTCGAATGACTCAGGAAGACTCTGTCTCATGGAATAGTGTCAAGTGTCCTGGGTTCTGGTGTACTTGATAGGACAAGTATGAGAAATTATCGGGTCTCGATATCCATGTCTATGTGACGTTACACAACCCCGCGTATGGAGTTGGTACCCGACTATGATCGGACACTAAGCACGTCACTCGTTTCCTAGGTTAAGCAGTTAAACATGTTTATATTTAATTCCACAAGAAATCCATTAAAATACTATGTCAAGAATTACTGAGATTTGGCAAGCTTTACTTGTCCATTATTGCATAATTAAATCCAGAAAATAATTAGCAAGCTGCAGGGTTTGGCAAGGTACACTTGCCTGTGGTTCCTGTTCCAATTGCGGCTCTGACTTCAGCTGGAATTGCAGACGGTACTCCGGTTACTGAAACAAACATCACCATCAGATCCAGAAAATATTAATCAGCTAGAAACGCCTGTCCTTGGGTCCAATTTGGAGACAAAGACAAAAACGACAGTTTCGGGCCAAAACGGGGTCCACCGGTGGGTCCGCTTTGCACCGAAAAATGCGTCCGGGTCAACGGTCTCCAAATTCACCAAACTCAGTGTCAACAGGTCAGAAATGCTGATACGAACCCAACGGAACTTTCAGAATTGGATTCCGATGAGCCGAACACAAAATCGCCCGTCGAGCGGGACCTGTGGGGCCCACGACACGCGATTTCGTCAACGTTCTCAGAATTGAACCAAACTTGACCCACAGGACCAGCGTATCGCTACGAGTCCGATGGTATAAGTTTCGTCTCGATCCGACGTGTGTACACAAAGTTAGGACGCATTCCAGAAAGTACGGACACGGGACGATGTTCGCGGATACGCGTTGATTCCGGTGTGCACGCACACCCGAATCAGCTTCCGCGAAATCCCACACGTCCGTATCGACGAGGCGCACGTATCTGTGAAGACCGCGCGCGACCAAGTCGTCCCGTTTGGCGGGGCGTACTCAGTTCCGGGGTGAAACAGGGTCTGGTTTTTCCTGTTTTTGGATCGCGGTGTGCGATCACCACAGGACGCGATGCCCCGAGCGGTTTATCCGGGCACCGAGAGGGTCATACAGGCTTCGCAACGCAATTTGCGGAATCAAAAACGGAGCTACGAGCAAAAAGTTACAAGTACCTAAAGGGGACCCGGAAACCAGGGTCGATTCGTGTCCGACTCGTGTCGGACACAAGGCAGAATTAGGGTTAGGGTTTGGGGATTCCTCGTCGGAATCCGGCGGAGGGCGGCTGCTGGGCGGCCGGGCTTGGGGCACGAGGCGGAGGGCGGCGCGGCGTGGCTGGGGACGCGTCGGCGACGGCTCAGGGCGGCAGGAGGCGGCGGCTGCGGCTTGCTGCGGCTGTAGCTGCTGTCGAGCGGAGGGGGAGAAGAGGGAGGTGGACGGCGCTCTGCGGCGGGGAAGGCCGGCCGGAGCTAGGGCGGGGCAGCGCGGCGCGGCGAGGGGCAGCGGTGGCGGCGAGCTGGCTAGGGCGGCGTGGTAGCGGTGGCAGTGGTCGTGGCTGCGGCGGAGGGGCGGGGTTTTATAGGTGAGGGCGAGGGCGATGGTGGCCGGGGAAGGCGGAGGTCGAGGCGGACGTGGCCGCGCGGGACGCGGGCGGGCGGAGCGTGGCCGATCGAGGCGGGCGGAGCGGCCGGGACGCGCGGGCGGCGTGTGGGTCGTGCGGGGGCTGGGTGGAGACGGGTCGGTCGGGTGCGGGTCGGGCGGCGGTCAGACCCGACCCGACTCGGTGGGGAGCGGGCTGGGTTCGGGTCTGTTGGGCTGGGCTGGGCCGGCCCAACGGGCTGGGCAATTTAAAAAATAATAATAATAATAATAATAATAATAATAAAATCCATAATTAATTAATAAATAATTAATTAAATAAGTAAATACTATTTAGGTATTTAAAAATAGGTCCGGGGTCCGATAAATTCCAGAAAAATTGCCCTAAGTCCAGTTTTTCATTTTACACCCAAAAATATTATTTTCATAATATTTTAATATCATTTATTATCAATTAAAAATTATTTAATAATTCAAACCCTGTTTTTAAATTACAGAAAATTCCCAGAAAATTCCAGAAAATTGTGAAAAATCCAGTTTTTAAATTTTTAAAAATTCAGGGGTTTTACAAATGATAAGACTGATGTCGTCAATAGCTTCTCCTTAATGAGTATGAAACTATCTTCAGCTTTAGTTATCCAGGTGATTTTTTTTTATTTTTTTTTACATTCTGTCATTGACGCCATTATAGTATTGTAGTTACAGATGAATCGCTAGTAGAAGTTGGCAACCATGGAAGCTTTGAACTTCTATCATTGTCTTTGGAGTAGGTCAGTCGCGAATTGCTCGAATCTTCTCTTTTGTCAACACTGAGGCCATAAGCGTTAATCACAAACTCCAAGAAGACGAGTTAGTTGGTAAGAAAGCTACACTTCTTGATATTGACATAGAGTTTGTTAATTTAGAGAAGATTGAGAACTTCCCTGAGATGCTTCGGATGATCAGTTTGGCTCTTGCTATAAATCAGGATATCGTCAAAGTAGAGGACTACGAGATTTTCTATTAACGGCTTCAAAACTTGATTCATGAAGCGCATGAATGTGTTTGGTATTCAAAAGTCTGAAAGGTATAAATTGCCATTCGTAGAGTCCTTCTCGGATCTTGAAAGCAGTATTCCATTCATCACCAGGTCAGATCCGGATCTGATGGTAGCCTCTTTTCAAATCGATCTTTGAGAATATGGTAGACCTTGCAAGCATGTCCAATATGTCTTCTAGTCGAGGTATGGGAAATCAATACCTGATGTTGATGTGGTTGATAGCCCGACTGTCGACGCACATACGCCACAAGTCGTCTTCTAGTGCGGATCTATCTTGTCTTCTTCTATGTCTTTAACGTAGTCGCCTAAATCGATTTTGAAAACAAAAGCCCAACGCCGAGATCTGATGCCACCCACACACCAATCTATAATTGGATATTTCCATTAACTACAATTTGATTGTTATTTTTTTTTGAATTTCTATTAAACTTATTTGTAATTAATTTAGAGTAGTTAATCGTTCACAAATTTCTTACAACTTTTAGCAAGCTCTGATTTCGCAGAACAAAAAATCGTCACTAACTGTAATGTCGTACAAGTCTAAATTGTACTTGTACAAAGAACGAACGTACACTGTCGATAAAATATCTCAGAAACAAAGTCGTTGCAGCATAAATTAGGAAAAAAAATGATATATGATAGGGATCTAAAAATAATTATATTTATTGATAATTTGTATCATAATACAAAGCCACTCCATGACCAACTGAAATATGCCCACTTGACTTATAACTCATAAAACTAATACACTGAACAATGTTCAATACATTATGTTTTTTTATAACAAAAGATAACATCTTCGAATGAAAGTCTTAACTTACTGAAGAGATCCGAAAGCCTTAGATTTGTCCAAGTGATTCCCGCACCTGTAGGGCGAGGATCAACCCATTGGAGATTGCAATGGCGGGTGGTATCAACCAAACTCATCTAAATCAACACAGTAATTATAAGCGAACATGTTATATGATCTTTCTACTTTCTTTAGGGTCGGTTAACAAATTCATAAATAAGAACATAGAATACAATCATATTATTATATAGTGATTCTTGCCCACATTCACCTTCCCTCAAAAAACAAGGATCATAA
Organism: Iris macrosiphon; assembly: GCA_036927795.1. Taxonomy (NCBI): domain Eukaryota; kingdom Viridiplantae; phylum Streptophyta; class Magnoliopsida; order Asparagales; family Iridaceae; genus Iris; species Iris macrosiphon. The sequence continues at coordinate 10,865,475 of JAYESA010000014.1, forward strand.
TGCAATAGTAAATTCAATGTTTCCCGTCTCTACAAAGACACATTAGAACTCACAATATGAACTTTACAAGTTTGTCTCTGTACCAATTGGTTAGGTCTGCAAATTTATTAGCATGCAAACTAACTATATGATGGTCACTAGTGACACATAATTCTGGACTATTCATGGTAAAATATCGATCCTTCCAGTGCAGATAGCGAGCCTCACTAAATGTCATGTAATTCACGTACTTGTAGCTAGCACCAATTATCCTTGTTCCTCCTAAGTCGAATCGGTTTCGTGGTCATGGATAATGTTCGAGGAACTAAACCTTGTGCACAAGTTGTCTTTACTTCAATTAGTTCTTCCTCATTCTTAACGAAAAAAATATAACATGCATGATAATAGAATTAACACGATTACTATAATAATTGATGCAACACATCCCCATGCTTTACTTCACATTCCTCAAGCCATATCTCATAATCTATCGTCTTATTCCAAGGTTAACACCATTAGACACAACGGCCCCAAACATTATTGGCAACCCAACGGTCCCAAAACAACGGTCGTGGACACCTTTCAATTAGTTCTTCCTCGTCTTCTCGTCTCCGGTAATATTTTCATACTCTTGTAATCTATTTTCATTTGTGAAATGTCACGGTGATCTGTGCGGATCAAGAGAGACATTTTTAAGGAGTCAATGTATCTTCTTATTCTATTATTGGAGCCTTTCTAGGTTGTACTCCAATTGTCCCGTAGTTTTTTACTTCATGATTTTCAACTAAATATTTTAGTGTTTGCATTTGGCTTTTTGTAACTCCTGAATTCTGATAACCCAATTTTAAAATCTATTTTTAAGAAAATTTTAGAAGATTTTGATTACTGTTTTAAAATCATAAGATAAGAGTTTGAGGATTCAAATGGTTATCATTCCCTTCTCACTTGTTTTTCTTAGAACCTGGCTTGGTTTCAGTAAGTGTCTCACCCTTTATTTGATATCAGCTCACTTATAAGTAAAGTAAGAGTTGACCTTTGAATAAATTTTTATTAAATATGGGCTTTTAGGAATATTAAAGCTTGGGCTTAGTGTTATGAAAGAATTTAACTAAGACCCAGATTTGGGTCGGGTATATTTGGGCTTGGATAATTTAGCTCAAACAACACTGAGTTAGGATTTTTTTTTTTTTTTTTTTTTTTCCCTCCCTTATGAATAGAAATAGACTTTTGACTTTTTGTATATAAATGAGTAAATAAAATATATATTATATATTAGACCTTTAAAAAAATATTTTGGCTTCCTAATATGAGATTGGACTTATGAGTGTCATATAGTATTTTGACTTTAGCTCCAGAGAGACTTGAAGCTGGGCCTGTATTAATTGTTAAGGTTTAATGTCTAGGAACTATTCAAGGATCAGTCGTAGGCTTTATAATTGCATATTTAGATTAAAGAGAAGTTTCTAGATTAAAACAATTAGCATGTGATTATTAGAAAACAGTTAGTTATAACTTAGTTCTAAAAATTTCTAAAATTAGTTAAAAAAAATTCTAAATTAATTAACTAGTCCAGATTAATTAGCATATGTTATTAGAATTATTAGTTAGTTATAACTAACATTTTATTGATGTTTCTAAATCTGTGTGTTCTTGGGCCTAGTTGGTTCAGCCCAACCCTATAAATACTTCTTGTTTTCACAAGTAATTTTCATTCTCATTACAGCCCAAATCCAAACTCTGCTTAAACCCATTCCCTTGTCCAGCCCAAACCCTAACCTAAAATCTGCAGCAGTGTCCACTCCGTGTCCATGTCCGTGTCCAGCGACCCACCGTGTCCAGTTCAAGATTCCCGTGTCAGTTCGTGTCGAGCCTCGGGTACAACTCCGGCGTGTCCATGATGTGTTTTCTCTTTTTGATTCAATACATTTTACAAATCCTTGTGTCCGACACGACACGACACGACACGACACGACACGGCACGGCACGGCACGGCACGGCACGGCACGGCACGATGCACAGAAAATCCACAGAGATCACAAAACTCATCTCCTCGTGTCCCCGGGTCCGACCCCGAGGACACGATACAGACCAAACCCTAGCTCTAATCTTTCCTGTGTCCACACTGTGTCTCCAGCTTCTCCACCGACGTGAGCTCGAGTCGCATCCGGTCTCCGGTCCGAGTCCGCCGTATCCGGATCCGAGTCCCATCTCAGCCGCGTCCATCTTCAATCCGACGAGTAGCACCGCCTTCGTTGAGACTCGTGCTGTGTCCGGCCAAGGACCTCCCGAATCGCTCTTCTTGCGTTCATATCCGCCGTGTCCGACATCCAGATCCTCCGCCGACCGGATCTGTAGCCGATCTTGATGGAGTACTCGCCGTGTCCGCGTGAGCTCCAACACCGTCTCGAAAAGCTCCGATCCGTTCGACCCGGTGTCCGCCGCCACAGCTTTGGACACCGAGCACCGCTTCTCGGATCCGGTCACCAGTCAGCTTCTTTCCTTCCCATCGTTTCCATCAGTAAGTGAGCTTTTCCTTTGATATCATGTCTTCCCTCTCCAAGTGTTAAGACTTGGGGTTCTGTGCTTGAAGAAAGCATACTAATGGACCTTTATACAAAGATATGGGCTTTCCTTTAGGGCAATTTTAAAGGGGTAATTATAAGGGCACTACACATTTTACTCGGAACTAGTCCATTGAAAATTTAGAAAAAATTACAAGTTTACCATCATGAAAGTTACTCGGGGCTAGCCCACTGTTATATTCAGGACTGTCAAAATTTTGACTGTCAAAATTTTGACAGTCGTACCACTTGGAAGGACTGTCAAAATTTTGACAGTCCCATTTCCCAAAATTACAAGTTACTCGGGGCTAGCCCACTGTTATAATCAGGACTGTCAAAATTTTGACAGTCCTACCACTTGGAAGGACTGTCAAAATTTTGACTGTCCCATTTCCAAAATTACAAGTTACTTGGGGCTAGCCCAAATTGTTATAATCAGGACTGTCAAAATTTTGACAGTCCTACCACTTGGAAGGACTGTCAAAATTTTGACAGTCCTACAAATTGTTAGGACTGTCATAATTTTGACAGTCCCACAAGCTATGTGGACTGTCAAAATTTTGACAGTCCTAATTTTAACCCACTGAAAATTTTATATAAAACTAGGACTGTCAGGATTTTGACAGTCCCACAAACAATTTGACAGTCCTCATTTTAATTGTCATGAATTTTTTTTAAGTTTATTTCTATTTAGTTAGTTTTGGATTTTGATTTTTTTTATTTAGTTTAACATCCAAAATAAAATATGTTATCATTGAACCAAAAAAAAATCTACCGTACGAATATTACGTCTGCCGTCGATCAGACTTCAAACGGCCATAACTATTTGTTTTCAAATCGTTTTTCGTCACACAATAGGTCTATTTGTATGTTTTCGACGAGAGTAACACAATTCGTGTAGAGAGAATTTTCATCCGAACTAAGACGTACATATTACGGGCAAAAATATAAAATATAAAACTTTAAAGTATCATAACTTTTGACTGGGAGATCGAAACAAGCTCCAGTTTGAGCCAAAATGACCGTATGAAAAAGTATTTCGGGATAAACCGTTTCACCGTTTGACGGACTTCCCAAATTTTTAGAATCGCAAAAAAACGATATTTCGACCTCCAAATTTTACTTTTGGTAATTATTTTTTTTTACAAAATATTTAATGTACCAATAATAAATTTACTATTTTAAATAACAGAATACTTTAACAAATTTTAAGGATAGAAATTTTAAGGATATTTTGAAATTGGCCCCCCCAACAATTAACAAAAATAAATTAACAGAAAAAAAAATTTAGGACTGTCAAAATTTTGACAGTCCTAAAAATTCAACATACATTTTTAGGACTGTCAAAATTTTGACAGTCCTTCCAATTGGTAGGACTGTCAAAAGTTTGACAGTCCTAAAAATATATGTTGAATTTTTAGGACTGTCAAAATTTTGACAGTACTTCCAATTGGTAGGACTGTCAAAATTTTGACAGTCCTAAAAATCAACATATATGTCAAATTTTGACAGTTCTTCTATTTTTTTATTTTCTTTTTTGGTTTTGACGGCGACGACGACGGGAGGCGAGGCGACGGGAGGCTGCGGTGGAGGACGGGGGAGGAGGCGGAGGAGGACGGCGAGAGGGGGGAGGGCTCCGGTCGGGTGGGGAGGGTTTGGGAGGGTTTGAAAATAGTGGGCTAGTATGAGTAAAATGTTGGATTAGTATAAGTAAAAGTTCCTCTTTAGTGGGCTAGCCCCAATCCTGGGCTAGCCCCAAGTAAATATGGTAGTGCCCTTATAATTTGCCTTTTAAAGGCACTCAAAAACTTAGACTAGCCAAAATATTTTTTTTAGGTTATTTACAATTTTGTAATCGAAAATTTTATTTTAGGTACGTCAAATTTTTTTTTCAAAGACTTTCAACATAGTGACAGTCATTATATTTAGGACTGTCAACATTGTTGACAATCCTTCCAATTGGAAAGACTGTCAACGATTGTCAACATAGTGACAGTCCTATAGAAGGAGGAGAAGAATAAGATGAAGCAGCAACAGCAGTAGGTGCGGGCGGCAGGGTGCGGGGGCGTGAGGCGGCACGGGCGGGCCGGCGAGCGGCAGTGGCAGAAGCAACAGCAACGACAATAGCAACAGCAGCGGCAGCAGCAGGGGCGGCGGTCCTCCTCCTCCTCCCGTCGCCGCCTCCTCCTCCGCCTCCATCTCCTCCGTCCTCCTCCGGCGGGTGGAGTTGGGGCTAGTTGTGGGTTTGAGGCTATATATAGGTGTCTCATGGCCTTAAAATATATATATATATATATATATATATATATATATATATATATATATATATATATATATATATATATCAACAATGAGAGAAAAGAAGGCAAGAGTGCCATTGCAACATTGGAGATAAGAAAGAAGGATTGGAGGCCGTTTCGAAGAAGGAGATCAGTTTCGGGTATATTTTGTTGTCTTTCTTCTTCGTGGTTATAATCTATTTTCTGTTCCAAAAGAGTTATGGTGATCAGTTTGGATCGGTAATAAGTTTGTAAGGAATCGGTGTATTTCTTATTTCATTAGTGGAGGCTTTTCAGGGTTAGACTCTGATCGTCCCGTCGTTTTTCCCGCAAGGGTTTTCCATGTCAAAAGTCTCTGTGTCTGCGATTTGTGTTTGACGTTTTCGGTTTGTGCGTTTTGTTCGGTTCTCTCACAGGTACTCTCTAGTTTGGGGAACAATTTTCGCACTTTCGTTCCCAACAAAGTGGTATCAGAGCCATATTCTGGAATTTCAGAAGGGTGTCAAGAGTTGACAGGCAAACCAGGGAGGGAGAGATGGACGCGAAGTCGGTGTGCATGGTAAATCTGAACGGTACCAACTATCACTACTGGAGGAGCAAGATGAAGGATCTGCTATTTGTCAAGAAGCTACATCTGTCGGTATTTGCTTCCGAGAGGCCGAGTGACAAATCCGAAGAGGACTAAAATTTCGAGCATATACAGGTGTGTGGCTACATCTGGCAGTCGTTGACGAAAACGTGTACAACCATGTTGCCAGTATTGAGCACGCGAGGACACTATGGGATAAGTTGGAATCTTTGTATGCGAAGAAGACCGGAGTAAATAAATTATTCCTGATCCGAATCATGATGGGTCTGCGGTACAAAGATGGGGCGTCTATTATGGATTACTTGAGTGATTTCCAGGGCGTGGTCGACCAACTATCCTCGATGGGAGTCAAGTTCGACGACGAGGTTCAGGGACTATGTATGCTGTGTACATTGCCAGACTCGTGGGAGACCGTACGAGTGTCTATGATCGCTTCTACTCCGGAAGGCATGGTCAGTCTGGAGTTTGTCAAGAGCGGGGTACTGAATGAAGAGATGCGGAGACGTTCTCAGGGCACTTCATCCACATCCAACTCAGAGGTGCTTGTTTCAGAGAGTCGCAAAAGGGGTAAAAGCAGGGGTCCAGACGGTGGCAGAGACAAAAGCAGGGGAAGGTCCAAGGGTCGGTACGAGGACTCAGAGTGTTACCATTTTGGCAAGAAGGGCCACATCAAGCGAAACTATTTCGCTTGGAAGAGAGAGAAGAAGGGCGACAAGGGAAGCAAAGTGAGAACACTATAGTGGCGACCTCGATACATGGAGGTGACGTGATCATTGTAAGTGATGAGGTAGTTATGAACCTCGCCTGCGATAAAAACTCTTGGCTGGTGGACTCAGGTGCTTCAGCGCACGTATCTCACAACAGGGTATTATTTGCTACATACACAATAGGCGACTGTGGAGTGTTGAAGATGGGTAATGGAGAAGTGTCGAAGGGGATTGCCATTGGAGATGTGCATTTGAGGACAAAGACTGGTGCAGTTCTTGTTCTCAAAGATGTCCGTTATGTCCCTGATATCCATTTCAACTTGGTGTTGGTTGGAAGATTGGATGACGAGGGTTTATTCAGTCTCTTTGGGAACAATCAGTGAAAGCTTTCCAGATGTTCGATGGTGATTGCCAGAGGAAGCAAGAGGTCCGGACTCTACTATATGGAAGGGAGCGCACAGGGGGCACATGAGGTTAATGTAACTACTGATGCGTCTACTGAGTTGTGGCACAGGCGGCTCAGCCACATCAGCGAGAAGGGAATGAGCTACTTGGTGAACATGAAGGTAATTCCAGGGCTAAAGTCTACAAAGTTGGAGAAGTGCACGCACTGTTTGGCGGGAAAGCAAAATATGGTATCTTTCCAAAGTCACCCAAGTTTAAGGAAGCCGGCGTTGCTTGAGTTGATTCACTCGGATATATGCGGTCCTATGAAGGTAAAATCCATTGATGGTGCTTCTTATTTTATAACATTTATTGATGACTATTCCAGGAAGGTTTGGGTCAATACCTTAAAGACCATGGATCAGGTGCTATCCACTTTCAAGGAATTTCAGGACTCTGTTGAAAGGGAGATGGACAAGAAGCTGCTTTGTGTTCGGTCAGACAATGACGGCGAGTATATCGACCCCTTTGATGCTTATTGCAGAGAGCAAGGGATACGACACCAGAAGACTCCACCAAAGACACCGCAGCTCAACGGTGTAGCGGAGCAGATGAACATGACGCTAATGGAGAGGGTGCGGTGTTTGCTTTCAGAAGCAAACTTGCCAGGCAGCTATTGTAATGCCCCGCTCCTAGTGGGTTACTTATGGAACACTTACACTTTGACTCAGTTGAGAATCGAGTCTCGGGGAAACCTTACCACCAAATCAACAAGGACAAAATACAATTAACCCTTTGATTTGATGGAACGACTTCTATTGAAATAAGTCCAAGAGTTTTCGTTGGTTGTTTTGCTTCTTGGTTTTGGGTTGCTTTCTGTTTTATTTTGTTATCGATGACTTGGTTTTCATGATTCATTTTTCTCGCTTGCATGTTCTTTTTGAATCTTAAGGGGAAAGAGATCAAAGGATGCTAACCAAGTAATTGTTGCAATTTCAGGACACATAACCAAGGAGTGATCATTGCATAAGGCTTCCCCATCCCCTTATTCGATTCAATCGGTGAGTGGCTTAGGCCCTTCGATGAATCCTTCAGCCCATATGCCTTAACAAATGATCTCTAGTTCACTAATAAATGTTGCCTCACTAAGAAGATAAGCAAAAAAATGAATCATTATTGCATGCTTTAAGTATATAACTGCTATCTTACTACTTACATATTGAATGCTTATATGCCCCTCGTATGCTGCACATTGAGTAATACTGCTAGAAATCTCTTGAATTGATCTAAAAAATTAAGAATAAGAGATAGAATTGCTTGTTCATTTGTCACGCCCCAGTCCCAAAATACACGGGACCAGGCCATGTGACAATGGCCAGTTAAAACGACTCCGAAGAATTTTCCAATTTAATGGACCCGACGAAGCGTACTACGTTGTCCTAAAATACTATCAAGTCCAATATGCTAACATACAACAGGTAAATATCTAATCATATCCACATAATACAATATAATAAGACTGAAGCAAGTGCTGGTAAATGAAATACAAATAGTCTGAATATCCATAATATTTCTGAAATAGTCTGATGGAGACAAACCCACAGAAATACAGCAATGAAAGTACGAAAAGAAGTAAGATAACTAGACTAGAGTATCAACTAGCTAGATAAGAATGCTCTAGTCTGAAATAGCAGCGTACCCCAAATCACGGAAACTCCTCTGGAAATGCCTCAAAGTCCTCAGCCACGAATCATGTCTCTACTCCTGCTCCGTAGATGGTCGGGTACAAGTGCTTGTCCGGATCTGGAAGGGAACCAGGTCCTCAGAGGGACGTAATAAGATACAAAAATACATGTCATAAAGTAAATATTGTGTAAACTCGAGGGTGATCTAACCAGCTAAGTGAAATGCACTTGAAGACAACCTTGGTATGTATGGGTAGGTAAAAGTATAAAGCGTAGCATCAAGCCAGAGGCTAAGTACCTGGCATTAGCTGTAAATTGGATGCCAGGAGTATATGCTGACTATATCACCGATCATGATAGCGCGCAGCTAGTAATCTCTGTCGGATGTATCGACAAGCATATACGCCCAAAATCGGGTAGCACATAGCCCATAACCGGGTAACACATGGCCCGTAACCGGGTAACACCGAGGCTCACGACCCCGTAGTTTACTCTGAAACTATGGTAGCCAAATGTCTATCCCATACGCCTACTAATTGTCTTCCCCGTCCAATGCCAATGTATAAGTCGCGAATACGACGTGGATAACTCGTACTATAATGCAAGTCACTAAAAAAATATACAACTAAGCTAAATACCGTCATACGTGCTACTCATACCGATGGCCAGTCAAGCATGAAGCACGCGACCCTACATGAACTCACTCTGTGACATACAATGATACGTGTCAAGGCCTGGGGAGTCATATTGATAACTCCATAACATTAGGTGCGTCTACTAGACACTAGGTCAGACACAAGTCCTAACGTCAACGCCTTCGTTGACTGCACCCGAGTCTTTCCCGGACTCGCGCAGTTATATAATATTAAAACAATAAAATATGCAACTAACAATAACTAAATTTAAACAGTACAACAAGGCAAGGTATACTTGCCTGTAACTCCGATGTGCACAAGTAAGGATCCGGAACCCGCAGCCAAGGTAGAATCGTCTTGGGTGCCTATGAATAAATAACAATAAATATCAATCACTAGATTACACTATGCTAATCATGCACAAGAGTACAACTTACGCAACGTCATGAGTCACGCAGAGACTAGACCAAATAAATATTCTAACTAAATACGCTGGCTAAGGTTGACTAGTCAAGGATTAAGGGGGTAGGTGTACACTTAGTCTACTTGTCCCACAACATTTACAAGTCAGCCCAAGGTATAATTTCTCATATGTTACAATTACGGTCACAACTATGATTCGTGTAGGTGCTAGGTTGCACCTCTAACACATGGGTACTAGGTATTCTACTTACTAAGATTTCCAAGACATGTTTGATATTTGAAACCATCTAGGTCTCCATGTATGGGTACGTCATATCCTCAGATACCGTGCACACCAAGAAAATTAACTACCAAAATACGTCACAACTCCAAATATTGTATAACCTATCATGTTTCCTAGCTAATGAGTTAGAGTGCACAAAAGACAGTTTAGTCTAAGCACCTAGGGTCTACACAAATATATACCCTACTAACAACCAATATTTTTATGAAGTAATTACTAACAATAAACACTATTCCAAAACACGCACATATAAACACGTACATATAAATACGCACATACAAACACTAGGTACTAGGGTTCACCAGTCAACATTTATCCATGCAACAACAATAACATCAAGGAAGTGGAGTAACGATGCAAACCTAGGTGTGCTCGACTAGGAGGGGAGCTCGACCTGCGCCCGTGGACTGCCGGTCTCCGGTGGATGGAGGGGGTGCTCCGGCCAGGCAAGCAGCGGCAGCAACACACTGGAAGCAGCTCGCAGCAATAGCAGCAGCTCGCAGCGGCAGCGGCTTGGTGGCAGTGGCGGGTTGCTGGTGGTGATGGTGGTCGAGGTGATCGGAGAAGGTGGTGGTCGTGTGGATGATGGTGACGGTCGGGATGACTGTGGTCGTGGGGTGGATGGTGATGGTCGGGATGGTGAGGTGGTGACGATGATGATCGTGATGGAGAGGGTGGTGCTAAGGTGGTGGCGGTGGTGGAGATGATGGTGTGATGGTGATAGAAGTGGTGGTGTTAAGGTAGTGGCGATGGTGGAGATGATGGTGTTATGGTGATGGAAGTGGTGGTGGTGATGGTTGATGTGGCGGTGGTGACGATGGTGATGAGTGTGGTGATGATGTAAATGAGAAAAATGGAGAGAGGGAGGAGGTGTTTATGTAGGAGAGAGATAGGGGAAAGTTTGCATTGAAATTAGGGCCGACTACATGCATTCCTAGGGATGGGGGGAAGGTTCTACATGAAGGATTAGAGGGCTAGGATGGGCTAGGTTTTGAATGGAGGGTGTAGATGATGTAGGGGAAAAAATTAGTGTTTAGTACACTCAAAAGGGGAGAAAACCTAGGTGTAGGACCGGTCAACAAATGAGGGGGGTTTCTTCATGGCTTGGCTCCAATGGGAGGTGGACACCTAATTGTCTATTTGCACAAAAGCCCCTAAAAATTGGAAAATTGCACAAACAATAAAATTAGGATTGGATGAAGAAAAATACCATGTTTGGTGTGATGTAGTGGGTTAAAAGGGTGTGTGGTGTTTAGTATGAACCTTGAGGGTGTGAGTGGGGGTTTGGGTTGGTGTTGGGTCTAGTTTTGGGTTAGGTTGGGTCCTTACACCAATTTAATTAAAATTAGTGTAAATGGTGTTCTTTAATTAATTGGGAGTATATAGGATTAAAATTGGGTGGGACACAAGTATCATGGATGTAGTAGACTCAAAATAGAATATTGTCATAAATTGGGTTGCACAAAACGGGTCGAGATTGTGTCTCCAATTTTGATTGGAACGGACAAAGGTGCAAAGTTGAATTTATTTGGATTTAAGAATTGACGTTTGTAACAAATTTTGTACGACTAAAATAAAGGATAAGAGAGGGTATTTATGAGTTACACAAAGGTCAGAATGGAAGGCTGGCACGTCTAGAAAAAGTATGTAAAATTTGTTTGGAAGCAAATGCTAGTGTAGCACTCCAAATATCGAAGAAACGGTAAGGTACACAAAGTGATACGAATATTGTATACATTAATCTAAAATACTATGTTCTAAGTATAAATGGCTCCAAACTAACCCTAGTCTCTCAATCTAAGCTAGGTAGACCTAAAATTGGTTGAGGGGGTTTACAATCTATCCAACTTATAAGAATTTCGTCCTCGAAATTAAAATAAACACATAATAAGCTATAAATTATCAAATAATGCTACGGACATACCTAGGACCGGTGGAGCTGGCCTTTGCACTATTTGCTGGGCTCTATTGGCATACTGGAAACACTCATGAGCCTGATGTTGGTTCGATCCGCTCCTCAAATACTGCCATAACCTTCTTCTGCAATCTTTTTGAACATGTCCCTTCTTCCTGCAAAAGTAACATGTCGGTAGCTCTCTCTGCTGATACGGCACAATCCTATGTTGCGTCTGCACTCCTGGATGACGGATCGGTCCTCTTGCTCCTGGTTGTGCCCTAGCTGGTACAGCTACACTAGAACACTTCGATCCTCTGCCAATAGCCTCCTGTATCCTGGCCTCTGACAGAACCTCCTCATAAGAGATCCTCGCCTGGGTGGTAGTGTACCTCTGTAGCTCATACGTCAGACCATGATGGAATCTCCTGGCCTTCTCCAGATCATTGGGTATCAGGGCGGCACCAAATCTACTAAGTCGACTGAACTCCGCGTCATATGCGTCTACGGTCATATTCCCTTGCTCCAGGTGCAGGAACTAGGAGTATAATGCATTCCTGACCGTAGCCGGGAAATACTTTATAATTAAGTACTCTAAAAATTGCTCCCATATTTTCTTCTTGCCGACGCTGCACTCCAGGGAGTCCCACCAGTGATGGGCATTGCCTTTCAATTGATCCCTCATTGTGGTCATCTAAAGGTTTGGAGGTAGCTGAGAAGCTTCTAGTAACATCTTCGAGTTGGCGACCCAATCAGAGATCTCCTCTACGGTCTCACTGCCCGAAAAGGTATCCGGGCCCATATGACGAAACCCTCGAACAATACCAGCTAGCTGAACAGGTGTAGGTACTGGTGCGGGTGCTGAGGCAGGTGTCCTCTCCAGAACTGCCATCAAGCTCTGTCTCGTAGTCTCGATCTGATTCCACTGCGCCTGCATCATGGCCTGGAAGAACTAGAACATCTGCGGCTATCCCTCTAGTTGTGGCACCTGAGGTGGAAAGGGTGGAGGTGGTGGCAATGGAACCTCTGGCTGTGTTGTAGGTGTCTCCTGAGATGTTGGCCCTTTAGGCTACGGCATCGGCGTGGCTCTTGAAGTCTGACCCTCGAGGTATTGTGTTGGGACCGTCTGTGAAGTCTGGCCCTCGTGCTGTTGCATCGGATCATCCTGAGAAGTCTGGTGCCAGTGTATCAACGGGGCCCGTGGTATCACCGGGGCCTATGGTATTGGCTGCTCTCCAGGTGATCCAGGGGATGTATCCTCCCTCTGCGCGGTGGCGGATGGCACAATGGCACCGTATACCTCGCGTCCGCTATGCAAGTTTATCTCTCTGCAAGAGATATAACTACATTAAAAGAGTACAGGAATAACAAACATGATGCAGATATTCAAATAATTAAATACAATGGATGTTCAAAGGCGGTAGCCAAGGTGGATGAGATCTAATAATTTCTATCCTATTGCAGGCTCGCTGGGCATGATACCACACCACAAGCGATAAACAGATGGACCTGCATGGGCGACCACTAAAACTATGTCACACCCCAGTCCCAAAATACACGGGATCAGGCCATATGGTAATGGCCAGCTAATACGACTCCGAAGGATTTTTCAATTTAATGGACCCGACGAAGCGTACTACGATGTCCTAAAATACTATCAAGTCCGATATGCTAACATACATTAGGTAAATATCTAATCTTATCCACAGAATATAATATAATAAGACTGAAGCAAGTGCTGGTAAATAAAATACAAAGAGTCTGAATATCCAGAATACATCTGAAATAGTCTGATGGGGACAAACCCACTGAAATACAATAATAAAAGTACGAAAAGAAGTAAGATAACTAGACTAGAGTATCAACTAGATAGATAAGAATGCTCTAGTCCGAAATAGCAGCGCACCCCAAATCACGGAAACTCCTCTGGAAATGCCTCAAAGTCCTCAGCCATGAATCATGTCTCTACTCCTGCTCCGTAGATGGTCCGGTACAAGTGCTTGTCCGGATCTAGAAGGGAATCAGGTCCTCAGAGGGACGTAATAAGATACAAAAATACATGTCATAAAGTAAATATTGTGTAAACTCGAGGGTGATCTAACCATCTAAGTGAAATGCACTTGAAGACAACCTTGGTATGTATGGGTAGGTAAAAGTATAAAGCGTAGCGTCAAGCCAGAGGCTAAGTACCTGGCATTAGCTGTAAACTGGATGCCAGGAGTATATCCTGACTACATCACCTATCATGATAACGCGCAGCTAGTAACCTCTGCCGGATGTATCGACAAGCATATACGCCCATAACCGGGTAGCACATAGCCCACAACCGGGTAACATATGGCCCATAACCGGGTAACACTGAGGCTCACGACCCCGTAGTTTACTCTGAAACTACGGTAGCCAAATGTCTGTCCCATACGCCTACTAATTATCTTTTTCGCCCAATGTTAATATACAAGTCGCGAAAACGATGTGGACATCTCGTACTATAAAGTAAGTCACTAAAGAAATATAAAACTAAGCTAAATACCGTCACACGTGCTGCTCACACCGATGGCCAGTCAAGCATGAAGCACGCGTCCCTATATGAACTCACTCTGTGACGTACAATGATACGTGTCAAGGCCTGGATAGTCATATTGATAACTCTACAATATTAGGTGCGTTCACTAGAAACTACGTCAGACACAAGTCCTAACATCAATGCCTTCGTTGACCGCACTTGAGTCTTTCTCGGACGCACACAGTTATATAATATTAAAACAATAAAATATACAACTAATAATAACTGAATTTAAACAGTACAACAATACAAGGTATACTTGCCTGGAACTCCGATGTGCACAAGTAAGGATCTGGAACCCGCAGCCAAGGTAGAATCGTCTTGGGTGCCTATGAATAAATAATAATAAATATCAATCACTACATTACACTATGCTAATCATGCACAAGAGTATAACTTACGCAACATCATGAGTCACGCAGAGACTAGACCAAATAAATATTCTAACTAAATAAGTTGGCTAAGGTTGACTAGTCAATGATCAAGGGGGTAGGTGTACACTTAGTCTACTTGTCCCACAACATTTACAAGTCGGCCCAAGGTATAATTTCTCATATGTTACAATCACGGTCACAACTATGATTCGTGTAGGTGCTAAGTTGCACCTCTAACACATGGGTACTAAGTATTCTACTTACTAAGATTTCCAAGACAAGTTCGATATTGGTAACCATCTAGGTCTCAATGTATGGATACGTCATGTCCTCAGATACCATGCATAACAAAAAAATTAACTACCAAAATACGTCACAACTCCAAATATCGTATAACCTATCCCGTGTCCTAGGTAATGGGTTAGAGTGCACAAAAGACAGTTTAGTCTAAGCACCTAGGGTCTACATAAATATATGCCCTACTAACGACCAATATTTTTATGAAGTAATTACTAACAATAACCACAATTCCAAAATATGCACATATAAACACGCACATACAAACACTAGGTACTAGGGTTCACCAGTCAACATTTATCCATGCAACAACAACATCATCAAGGAAGAGGAGTAATGATGCAAACCTAGGTGTGCTCGACTAGGAGGGGTGCTCGGCCTGCGGCCCGTGGACTACCGGTCTCCGACGGATGGAGGGGGTGCTCCGGCCAGGCAAGCAACAGCAGCAACACACTGGCAGCAGCTCGCAATAATGGCAGCAGCTCCCAGCGACAGCAGTTTGGTGGCGGTGGCGGGTTGCTGGTGGTGATGGTGGAGTGATGGTGATAGTGGTCGAGGCGATCAGAGGAGGTGGTGTTCGTGTAGATGATGGTGGAGGTCGGGATGGCTGTGGACGTGGGGTGGATGGTGATGGTCGAGATGGTGAGGTAGTGACGATGGTGATCGTGATGGAGAGTGTGGTGCTAAGGTAGTGGCGATGGTAGAGATGATGGTATGATGGTGATGGAAGTGGTAGTGTCGATGGTTGCTGTGGCGGTGGTGACGATGGTGATGATGGTGGTGATGATGTGAATGAGAAAAATGGAGAGAGAGAAGGTGTTTATGTAGGAGAGAGAGAGAGAGAGAAAAGTTTTTATTAAAATTAGGACCGGCCACATGCATTCCTAGGGAAGAGGGAAATGTTCTACATGAAGGATTGGAGGGCTAGGATGGGCTAGGTTTTGAATGGAGGGTGTAGATGATGTAGGAGAAAAAGTTAGTGTGTAGTACACTCAAAAGGGGGGAAAACCTAGGTGTAGGACCGGTCAACAAATGAGGGGGGGTTTCTTCATGGCTTGGCTCCAATGGGAGGTGGACACCTAATTGTCTATTTGCACAAAAGCCCCTAACAATTGGAAAATTGTACAAACAATAGAAATTGGGATTGGATGAGAAAAAATACCATGTTTGGTGTGATATAGTGGGTTAAAAGGGTGTATGGTATTTAGTATGAACCTTGAGGGTGTGAGTGGGGATTTGGGTTGGTGTTTGGTCTAGTTTTGGGTTAGGTTGGGTCCTTACACCAATTTAATTAAAATTAGTGTAAATGGTGTTCTTTAATTAATTGGGAGTGCATAGGATTAAAATTGAGTGGGACACAAGTATCATGAATATAGTAGACTTAGAATAGAATATTGTCATAAATTGGATTGCCCAAAATGGGTCGAGGTTGTGTCTCCAATTTTGATTGGAACGGACAAAGATGCAAAGTAAGATTTATTTGAATTTAAGAATAGACGTTTGTAACAAATTTTGTGTGACTAAAATGAAGCACACGAGAGGATATTTATGAGTTACATAAATGTCAGAATGGAATGCTGGCACGTATAGAAAAAGTGTGTAAAATTTGTTTGGAAGCAAATGCTAGTATAGCGCTCCAAATATCTAAGCAACGGTAATGTGCACAAAGTGATACGAATATTATGTACATTAATCTAAAATACTATGTTCTAATTATAAATAGCTCCAAACTAACCATAGTCTCTCTATCTAAGCCAGGTAGACCTAAATTTGGTCGAGGGAGTTTACATCATTGTTTATCAGTTGCATGGTAACATATTTTCTGATTGGAACTTGATACATGCATTTGGTCAGGACAACTTGGGCCCAAGGTTTATCTCTCGAGTGGTTCCTGGGGCACTGGGAATCGTTCAGCCTGAGAGAGATTTAGATATCCTGAGGCTTAAAGTCCTTACTTACGGGAGGGTATAGGTCTATTAGTGAGATGGGCTTGTACATCCCAACTGCTAATCCTGTGGAGGGGACCATCGTGTAGTTAGGGAGCATGCTAGGTTTACCTTCTTGCATACCTAACACCTGAAGCCAAGATTGATTCATAAGTTATTCATATATACAAATTATAGCTAACTTGTGTGTCTTCTGGGATAGCCGCTCGGCCGTGGATAAGATTTATCATATGCATTTTCTATCTATCGTTTATGTTTTCTTGCATGAATTGTTAAAAAAAACTAGACAACCAGAAAGTTCAACTAATAATGCTAGCTTCACATGCTTACTTAGTATGGATTTCTAGGTGAGTTTGGCCACGGTCGCTCACCAGTACATGTTGTAGTACTGACCCGCGTTTATGGGCAAATCTCTAGGTTCTAGTAGCGAGAGCTTGACGAACATTTTGAACCAGTGTTAGCGCATCCTTCCAGCGGGACCGTGCTCGTGCTGCTTCCTTAGCTTTCCTCTCCTGTGGGCAAACTTCTCTTCTGCTTGATGTTTTGATTTTTGGTCCTACTAAAAGGATATAATGTATGGGCGTTGTGGCTAGTTTTGGGAATGTAAAAAGAGTTGTAAGCTTTCTAAGACATATTTTGTAACTCAGCCAAGCAAGTACTTTGTAATCCAAATCTTCAAGTATTTAATAAAGAAAGTATTTTGTGTTCCTATCAAATGTGTTCAACTTTGGTTCTCTGCATTTACATTATGTGCTTATATATGTATATTTTTGTCTGATTTGTGTCTTGTGCAGGTACATTGCCTGGTGCATGCGCAACTTAGACTTGCACGGCATCGCGCCCAAGCAAGGATGATCGGTTCCATAGGGACCAAGCGAGGATGATCGGCCCTTACGGGACTGGGGTATGACAGGTGGTATCAGAGCACAACTTTACGTCCTTGGCCTCTTCGAATATCGTTTTCAAAAATGATATAAGTTTTCAAACGGTTTTAAAAAGTCCCAAATTTCAAAAAAGCTTGCGAATTTATAGAAGTAAATTGAGAGTTTAAAATGCCCCTAAGAGTATGAAAAACCCAACGTCCCATGCAATAAGTCCATAATATATTATGAGACTAATACAAGCTACTCTCTTTTGCTGCAAGATTACTATAACAGGTAATCAAGGGACATCGCGCACAACGAGTGTGAGCGATGACCAAGTCTATAGGCTAATTGCGATGTACAAAAATTAGAATGATTGACATACGGCCCAACAGGAATGGTTCAAAACTACAACGGGCTGATGCTCGAGCATTGGCACAGCAACAACAACTCGAATCTCTGACTCAGATAGTGACAGCATTGGTAGCCAACATCGGTGCATCAAGAACTGCTGCGACGCCTACGGCAGCCGCACCCGTACCTCGAGGAGCTGGCCTAGCAGAAGCTGATGAACCTCCACAAGTGGTCAGAAAGTCTACCTTTAAAGGCACCGAATTCCTGAAATTGAACCCTCCAGAGTTCGAAGGCAGGGCCACGTGATGGACTAGGTCACGAAGTTGGAGGGCTTATTTGAGTTTGCTGGGATACCTTTTGTAAACCCCCTCGACCAAATTTAGGTCTACCTGGCTTAGATAAAGAGACTAGGGTTAGTTTGAAGCCATTTAGAATTAGAACATAGTATTTTAGATTAATGTACACAATATACGTATCACTTTGTGCACCTTATCGTTGCTTCGATATTTCGATATACTAGCATTTGCTTCCAAACAAATTTTACACCCTTGACCTAGACGTACCAATCTTCCATTCTGACCTTTGTGTAACTCATAAATACCCTCCCTTGTGCTTTATTTTAGTCACACAATATTTGTTACAAATGTCTATTCTTAAATCCAAATAAATCTAACTTTGCATCTTTGTCCGTTCCAATCGAAATTGAAGACACAACCTCGACCCATTTTATGTAACCCAATTTATGACAATATTCTATTCTGAGTCTACTACGTCCATGACACTTGTGTCCCACCCAATTTTAATCCTATGCACTTCCAATTAATTAAAGAATACCGTTTATACTAATTTTAATTAAATTGGTGGAAGGACTCAACCTAACCCAAAACTAGATCCAACGCCAACCCAAACTCTCACTCACACCCTCAAGGCTCATACTAAACATCACATATCATTTTAACCCACTACATCACACCAAACATGGTGTTTTTCCTCATCCAATCCTAAACTCCATTGTTTGTGCAATTTTTTAATTGTTAGGGACTTTTGTGCAAATAGGCAACTAGGTGTCACCATCCTATTGGTGTAAACAAATAAAGAAGACCCCCAACCTCATATGTTTGGTCACTCTCCCCCATACTATGTACAAATCCCTCATGATTGATCATGACCCTTGATTTAATTCTCTACTTCATCACCATCGCACATCCCTCTATATTAACACATCCTCACACCACTCCCAATGTGGCAGGCCCTAATCCCAAGACAAACTAGGAACCCCCCCCCTCTCACTCTCCTCCCTCTATTTTTCCCACAACCGACCTCCCATTTTCTTCTTCTTCTTCTTCTTCTTCACTTCTTCTTCTTCTTCACTCCTTCTCATAGCTCCGGCCACCCGCCGAGCTTCGATCATCATCACCAACACCTCCCTCTCCACCACGACCACCACCTCCACCATCTTCACCAACCTCCACCATCAACCACCTCTATCACTATCATCATCACCGCCACCATCAACCACAACTGCCATTGTCATTGCCACCACCACTTCCATAAACCTCATCACCACCACCACAGTCCCGAGCTCCCCACACGACCACCGCTGCCATTCCCTCCGACGACCACTTCCACCGTTATTACCACCAACCGCCACCATCAACCACCACTGTCCCTGTCATCATCACTGCCACCATCAACCACGACTACCACTGTCATCGTCACCACCACTTCCATCAACCTCATCACCACCACCACAGTCCTGAGCTCCCCACCCGACCACCGCTGCCATTCCCTCCGACGACCACTGCCACCAGCTCCACGGCCACCACCTCCACTACTCCACGACCGCCACCACCACCAGCTCACGACTCCCCCTCCCCTTCCCCTCCTCCAAACCGCTGCTGCGACTGCATATGCTGCTGAAGCTGCTGCCTTTCCTCTTCCCCTCCACCGTCGGCCACCACCACTGCAGGACAGAGTTGCCTCACGTTGACCCCCTCAGCCCAGTAGCTTCTCCGAGCCTTAGTCCCCACTCCCACCTGACCGATACGACTGCTGAACCGACTGCCACTGCTGTTCTTCTTCTTCTTCTTCTTCTTCTTCTTCTTCTTCATTTCAGCAGACCCGAGCCTCAACCAACCCCCCTTTATGACGCGATTACTTCTTCGCCTCTCAACTATTTTTTGAACCATCTTCGCAGGTGTGTTCACTACATGACCCTCTTGCTATGTGTTCAATTAGAATAATTTTTTTTTATTTCTGTTGTTTGTAACTTAAGTTCCAAATCGATGAAAAACTATTTTATAAAATATTAATTTTCTCCGATACATAGTTGGTTCCGTCAATCTGGGCAGCCTCGTCGTATACCGATTGTACCAAAAGGCGTGTATCGTCAACGTGGACGTGTGGACTTTTGCGAAACTTAATTTTTATGTGCGTGCACACCAGAATCAACGCATATCTGTCGAAAAGTACCGTATCGGCCTGTTCTGACACTCGTCCAAATTTTGTATGTGTCTGTCGTTTCATAACGAAACTTGCGCCATCAGATTTGCAGCGTTACGTTGGTCCTATGACCCAAGTTGGTTCCGATTATAAGAACGTTGAAAAAATATCGTTTTGTGGGCCCTACGGTTCCACATGACGGGTGGTTCATGATCGGCTCATTAGAATCTAGTTTTGGATGTCCCGTTGGGTTCGTATCATCATTCTGGACTCGTAGACACTATGTTTGACAAATTTGAAGAACTTTGTCTCTGGCACATTTTTCGGTGCAAGACGGGTCCACTTGTGGAGCCCGTGTTGACCAAAAACTGTATTTTGCCCCTGTATCCAAATTGGACGTATGTATATGCTTTTCTAAGTATCTCACTTATTCCAGAACTGTTGGTGATATTTGTGATAGCATCCGGGGATATCAGCTCCAGTTTCCATTGCTGCACTGCTACTTTCATGGCGAGTTCGTGTTTGAATCTTCGTCTGGCTTTCAGGCAAGTATACCTTGCCTTGTTGTACTGTTTAAATTCAGTTATTATTTAGTTGCATGTTTTATTATTTTAGTATTATATAACTATGCGCGTCCGAGAAGGACTCGGGTGCAGTCAACGAAGGCGTTGACGTTAGGACTTGTGTCTGACCTAGTGTCTAGTGGACGCACCTAAAGTTGTGGAGTTATCAATATGACTCCCCAGGCCTTGACACGTATTATTGCACATCACATAGTGAGTTTATGTAGGGACGCGTGCTTCATGATTGACTGGCCATCGGTGTGAGCCGCACATGTGACGGTATTTAGCTTAGTTGTATATTTCTTTAGTGACTTGCATTATAGTCCGAGATGTCCACGTCGTATTCGCGACTTGTACATTGGAATTGGGCGGGAAAGACAATTAGTAGGCCTATGGGACAGACATTTGGCTACCGTAGTTTCAGAGTAAACTACGGGGTCGTGAGCCTCAGCGTTACCCGGTTATGGGCTATGTGTTACTCGGTTATGGGCTCAGTGTTACCCGGTTCTGGGCATATATGCTTGTCTATACATCCGACAGAGGTTACTAGCTGCGCGCTATAATGATCGGTGATGTAGTCAGTATATACTCCTGGCATCCAGTTTACAGCTAATGCCAGATACTTAGCCTCTGGCTCGACGCTACGCTTTATACCTTTTACCTACCCATACGTACCAAGGTTGTCTTCAATTGCATTTCACTTAGTTGGTTAGTCCACCCTCGAGTTTTCACAGTATTCACTTTATGGCATGTATTTTTGTATCTTGTTACGTCCCTCTGAGGACCTGGTTCCCTTCCAGGTTATTTGAGCAGTTTGGATGAGGCTTGATCTGGTGGTGTGTTGGACATCATTACAGGTATCTTTATATCTTTTATCTATTACAGGTATGTTCTACTTTCCATTGTGATTCTGCTTTTATAGTCTAGTGTTTATAGGCCTATATTGTTCTCTTGGCCTATTCGAACGGATGTATTATTGGGCTGCAGACTAATGATGTGTATCGTTCCTTCTTGAGATTTATTTATCGTGGATTAAGATTTAGTTAGTTGCAGCATGTTATAGTTAGATATTTAGTTTGATTACTTGACCGTGGACAGCGTAAGTGCACTTTGTCGGGTCCATTAAATTGGAAAGCCCTACGGAGTTGTACTAGCTGGCCAATGCCACGTGTCTGGTCCCATGGATTTTGGGACTGGGGCATGACACCTTCGAATAAGAGGGTGGCGTGTGCAGCCATGCAGCTGCGATTACGTGAACACGATTGGTGGCAGATCAAGAAGCTAGATCTTGCCACAAGGCGCAGCGACTGCAAAATCACTTAGGGGATGTTTAAAGATGCATTCCTTGCATAATATCTTCCGCCAGCTATCAGACAGAAAATAAGATGAGTTTACCGAACTTAAGCAAGGGAGCATGTCCATCGAGGACTATGAGTCAAAATTCTTCAAGCTTGCTAATTTTGCTAGATTAATGATTCCTAATGAGGGAGCCCGTACACATCGGTTCATAAGAGGCCTAAATGACAACCTGAGAAAGGATGTTATGAACCGAGAGTGTAAATCTTACATCTAAGCTTTTGAGGCAGCTGTGCAGAATGAGCAGTTCATACCACGAAGTGCTCCAGAAAAGGCACCGGCTCCTTAAAATCCTTTTGCAAAAAGATACCATAATGGGGAGAGAAAGATAGCGGGTGAGCAACGCCCTGGTCCAGAGTGCAGTTACTGTAGAAAATGGGGCCACATCGTAGATGTTTGTCGTTCTGCAAACAATGAGTGTTTTAACTGTGGACAGAAGGGCATCTGGCTATCAACTGTCTAAACAAGAGGGTTCCGCCACCGTACCACAACAACAACAATGGTCAGAATGAGAATCAGAACCCCGTCCCAACCCCAGCTAATGAACATACCGATCAACCAAGAAGGGCTAGAGTGTATCAGCTGAATATTGAGCGTCATGCGAGCGGGCACGATGTTGGTGAGTTTGATTCCTTTGACCTCTTGATGCATCGCTTATCGACTCCTTGATCTCTTAAGTTTCGAGGATGAAACTTCTTCTCAGTGGGGTATTATGTAATGCCCCGCTCCTAGCGGGTTACTTATGGAATACTTATCACTTTGACTCGGTTGAGAATCGAGTCTCGGGAAAACCTTACCGCCAAATCAACACGGACGAAATGTAATGAACCCTTTAATTTGATGGAACAGCTTCTATTGAAATAAGTCCAAGAGTTTCCGTTTGTTGTTTGCTTCTTGGTTTTGTGTTGCTTTGTGTTTTGTCTTGCTTTCGATGACTTGGTTTTCATGATTCACTTTTCTCGCTTGCACATTCTTTTTGAATCGTAAGGAAAAAGAGATCGAAGGATGTTAACCAAGTAATTATTGCAATTTTAGGATGCATAACCAAGGAATGACCGTTGTAAAGGCTTTCCCATTCTCTCGTTCAATTTAATCGGTGAGTGGCTTAGGCCCTTCGATGAATCCTTCAGTCCATACGCCTTAACAAATGATCTCTAGTTCACTTATAAATGTTGCCTCACTAAGAAGATAAGCTAAAAAGATGAATCATTATTGCATGCTTCAAGTATATAACTGCTATCTTACTACTTACATATTGAATGCTTATCTGTCCCTCGTATGCTGCACATTGAGTAATACTGCTGGAAACCTCTTGACTTGACCTAAAAAAATGAGAAGAAGATATAGACTTGCTTATTCATTGTTCATCAGTTGCATAATAGCATATTTGTTGATAAGAAATTGCATACATGCATTTGGTCAGGACAACTTGTGCAAAAGATTTATCTCTCAAGCGATTCCTGGGGCACTGGGAATCGTTCGGCATAGGAGAGATTTAGATACCCTGAGGCTTGAAGTCCTTACTTACGGGAGGGTATAGGTCTATTAGTGAGATAGGCTTGTGCATCCTAACTGCTAATCCTGTAGAGGGGACCATCATATAGTTAGGGCGCATGCTAGGTTTACCTTCTTGCATACCTAACACCTGATGCTAAGATTGATTCATAAGTTATTCATATATGCAAATTATGGCTAACTTGTGTGCATGCTGCAGGGATAGCTGCTCGGCCGTGGGTAAGATTTATCATATGCATAGTCTATCTATCGTCTATGTTTTCTTGTACGAATTATTAAAAAGAAACTAGACAACCAGAAAGATCACCTAATAATGATAGCTTCACATGCTTACTTAGTGTGGATTTCTAGGTGAGTTTGGCTACGGTCGCTCACCAGTACATGTTGTAGTACTGACCCACATTTGTGGGCAAATCTCCAGGTTTTGATCGTGAGAGCTTGGCGAGCATTTTAAACCAGTGTTAGCGCATCCTTCCAGCGGGACCGTGCTCGTGCTGCTTCCTTAGCTTTCCTCTCTTGTGGGCAAACTTCTCTTCTGCTAGATGTTTTAATTTTTGGTTCTACTAAAAGGATATAATGTATGAGTGTTGTGGCTAGTTTTGGAAATGAAAAAAGAGTTGTAAACCTTCTAAGGCATATTTTGTAACTCCGCCAAACAAGTACTTTGTAATCCAAATCTTCAAGTATTCAATAAAGAAAGTATTTTGTGTTCCTATCAAATATGTTCAACTTTGGTTCTCTGCATTTACATTCCATGCTAATATATGTATATTTTCGTCTGATTTGTGTCTTGTGCAGGTACTTTGCCTGGTACAAGCGCAACTTAGGCTTGCACGATATCACACCCAAGCGAGGACGATCGGTTCCGTAGGGACCAAGCGAGGACGATCGGCCCTTACAGGACTAATACGTAACAATTATTGGGGTGAGGCACTTTATACAGCTGTGTATGTTATTAATTTATCTCCTAGTGCTCCTTTGTATGGTGATATGCCTGACAAAGTATGGTATGACAAAGAGCCATCATACAATCACCTGCGAGTGTTTGGTTGTAAGGACTTTGTGCATGTACCGAAGGACGCGAGATCCAAACTTGAGCTAAAGACGAGAATGTGCATCTTTGTCGGCTACGGTCGGGATGAGTTTGGCTATAGACTCTACGATCCAGTGGAAAGCTCTACAAAAGCAGGGACGTGGTATTCGTCGAGGATCAGACCATGACCAACACTCAGGATTTTGAGATGCCTTCTAAGGCTGAGGAATTGCATGAGTTAGATTTATTTTGCCTCGAGCAGTTTGCATAGGACATTGCAGAGGCTGTAGTTATAGGGGAGCTAGTACATGGAGTTGCTCCCAACCTTGATCATCAGCCTGCTGATGGTGGTCAGGTGACCCTCAAGAGGATGATCATGCCGAGGAGGCAGTTCCTAGATGAGAGGAGGCTGTAGATATATAACCAATACCAGTGGTTCCGTTGAGGATGAGCGATAGAGAACGTCGACCATCTACAAGATACTCATCGGGTGAGTATGTGCTACTGGCTGACGGGGAAGAACCCGAAAGTTTCGCAGAGGCTATGGAAGATGAACACAAGCAGGAGTGGATGGAGGCCATAAAGGAGGAGATGAGTTCCTTGGAGGATAACTCTACTTATGATCTGGTACGGTTGCAAAAGGGCAAGAAGACTTTGAAGAATCGATGAGTGTTCAGAGTAAAGCAGACAGATGATGCTACTTGCTCTAGATATAAAGCGAGGCTGGTAGTTAAAGGCTATGGTCAGCAAAAAGGCATAGATTATGATGAGATCTTTTTGCCAGTTGTCAAGCAGTCGTCTATACGGGTGGTGCTAGCATTGACAGCCAGTTTTGACTTGGAGGTCAAGCAAATAGACATGAAGACGACATTCCTCCACGGTATTCTTGAGGAAGAGTTGTACATGGAGCAGCCAGAGGGATTCTGTGAGAAGGATAAGTCATATTTGGTCTGCCGGTTGAGGAAGAGCTTGTATGGTCTGAAACAGGCTCCGAGGCAGTGGTACAGAAAGTTTGAGTCATTTATAGGAGAGCATGGTTATGCACGGACGATGTCAGATTATTGTGTTTTTGTGAGATAATTCACCGAGTATGATTTCATCATTTTGTTGCTTTATGTTGATGACATGTTGTTGTTGGGTCGGAATGCCACCAGGATAGCAGAGTTGAAGTGCCAACTAGGCGCAACCTTCTCTATGAAGGATTTGGGCGCAGGAAAGATTATTCTTGGGATGGAGATCAGCCGAGAGAGAGAGAGAGAGAGTCCAAGCTGCTACACTTGTCCAAAAGAATTACATTCACCGGGTACTTTAGCGTTTCGGGATGGACGGGTCGAAAAAAATGAGTAACCCCCTTGCGACTTACTTTAAGTTCACTGAGGAGCAGTATCCATCTACCGAGGATAAGGAGTAAGATATGGAGCGAGTTCTATATGCCTTAGCCATGGGGAGTCTTATGTATGCTATGGTATGTACGAGACCTGACATTGCTCATGTAGTCGGCACAGTTAACAGGTACACTTCCAATCCTGGAAGGGTACATTGGATTGGGGTCAAGTGGATTCTACGATATCTTCAGGGTACTGTCGGTTGGAGACTTTTATTTGGTAGTGACGAGCCGAAGATGGTTGGATATACCAACGCTGATATGGCTGGAGATGTAGAGACGAGACGATCGACTTCAGGATATGTGATGATATTTGCTGGTGGAGTAGTATCATAGCAGTCGCATTTACAGAAGTGTGTTGCCTTGTCGACGACAGATGCAGAATACATTGCGGCAACGGAGGCTTGCAAGGAGTTGATGTGGATGAAGAAGCTGCTGCAGGAAATTAGTCTAAAGCAGGAGCAGTATCCTTTGCTTTGCGATAGTCAGATTTCTATTCACCTTGTGAAGAACTAGATATTTCATAGCCGGTCCAAGCACATTGATACCCGATATCATTGGATACGGGATATTGTTGACAAGAAGGAAACGACACTTGAGAAAGTTCATACAGGTGACAACGGAGAAGATATGTTCATAAAGGTTCTACCAAGGAGAAAGTTTGAGTACTGCAGGCGGATCATCAGGATGACGACCCCCTCCACATAGTTGTGAGAGAGAAGATTTGTTGGAGTGGGTTGGGTTCCCAACCTATGTAGAAAATACCCCGGAGTATGATTGAGTATTTCTACATATAATAGGAATACCTTAATTTATTTGGATTGGATATTCCTAAATATAATAGAAATATCTTAATGGGTTTGGATTGGATATTCCTACATATAATAGGAATATGTCAATGGATTTGGATTTAGATTGGATTGGATATTCTTATCTATAATAGGAATGCTAGTTGTGGGTTTGAGGCTATATATAGGTGTCTCATGACCTTAAAATATATCTTTTTCTCTAAAAAATAAAAAAGTAAAAATATAACAACAAGGAGAGAAAAGGAGGCAAGAGTGCCATTGCAACATTGGAGAGGAGAAAGAAGGATTGGAGACCGTTTCGAAGAAGAAGATCAGTTTCGGGTATTTTTTGTTGTCTTTCTTCTTCGTGGTTATAATCTATTTTCTGTTCCAAAAGAGTCGTAGTGATCCGTTTAGATCGGTGAGAAGTTTATAAAGAGTCGGTATAATTTTTATTCTATTAGTTGAGGCTTTTCAGGGTTGGACTCCGATCGTCCCGTGGTTTTTTCCGCAAGGGTTTTCCACGTAATCTTTGTGTCTGCGATTTGTGTTTGGTATTTTTGGTTTGTGCATTTTGTTTGGTTCTCTCGCAGGTACTCTTTAGTTTGGGGAACAGTTTTCACACTTTTATTCCCAACAAGGGTTGGGCTGTCCTAAGTAAATTTTGGGTTGTCCCTAGTAAAAATTGTTAAAGTCTGGATTGTCATGAAGTAATGGACCGTCCTAAGCAAAAAACGTAGTGTCTTTAGAATTTGCCTTCCTTTAAAGGTTGATACTTAAAACTAAAATAAAGTGTGAGCATGAACATCTAGTTTTAAAAGGTTATTTCTAAAGACACATCAAAAGTTTCTCAGGACAACCCATTTTTTTTGTTTTTATTTACAAGTTTGTCATCAAATTTTTTTTTACATGTGGTTGTCCAATTTTTTTTTAGGACTGTCAAATTTTTTGACAGTTCTAAAGAAACTATTGGAAAGACTGTCAAAACTTATGACAGTCCTCCTCCTCCTATGTAAACCCCCTGTCCAATTTTTATTTTTTTAAAATTATTTTTTATTTATTAAATTAGGCTTCAAAATACGTAATTAGAAATAACTAATAGAATAAATAATTATTTTAGAATTTGGATTGTACTATGTACTTAATATAGGATATAGGTTAATTTATTATTAATAAATATACCTTGTGTCACGACCCGCACCCGGTGTAGGGATGCAAGTAGTGAACAACGTCCAGCCTATGTCGCCGCATCGACGGTAGAACGCTGTTTGGGTAAACTATATATCTAATAATCAAGACATAACAATGCCACCAATGTAATATGAATATACTCAATCACAGATCTACAGATGGAATAAAGCATGAATATGATAAAAGAATAGAAGAGTCACAAATACAGCTCACAAGACAAAATAATATCCAATAAGTCAGAAAAATACTAATAACAATGCTGAAGATAAATCCAGTACAAAAGGAAACTAACTACTAAGCTACGAGTCCTGGATCGTCTGTCTCAATCGGGATGAGACCCTCCAGAGACAAGGTCTTTGGCTCTAAGCCAACCACGTCCTGAGGCCCGTAGTGAGTGGAGTACCACTCCTTAGTGTCATCTGGGAAAAATATATCCAGTCAGGAAAGGAGCAGAGTACATCTCTAACAGCAGTTCCAATAAATGATATAAACTATGTAAGAGTAAATATATGTGAATATACAGAATGCAATATATAGGTACAAGAGATATACAATAAAGGAAATACTAAAAATAAATACAAGAATGAGCAATATAGAAATGAACGAGAAATACTACTACTAAGTGAGTGAGTACCAGCTTTAATATGTGATCGACTTGGAAACTTGTACAAGAATTATGGCCTGGTTAATCATACGTGCGGTGTATGATCAACACTCACAAGGAACAAGACATTCACAAGGAGGGTATAATCACGTATCTACATTATATACTCCCCGCCCCGACTGGTATAGTGGATCCAACCATGGTACGTTATGACACGGGATTCACTGAGTAGGTAGCTAGTCTCCCCAAGAATTAATGTATGTACATGTACAAGAAGAACAAGGAAATAAGGCTTGCACAAGATACACCATACATACCAAAGAATAACATCTCATGACGAGATCCAGATATACCAATCCGTGTAACCATCTTGTCAAGAAATCAATGATATCTACACTAAATACAAGGAACATAGAGGATATCATAAATAAAAAATTATCAGAGAATATACTCGCCTAAAATCCGGTAAACAGTATTAAAGATGTCCGATATGGTGCCTCGAAGACCTAAATATGGACTATTACATCAATACAAGATTTTGAATGAAAATAAGTTAGACTAGTCAACTTCTAGGTCATAAAGCTATTTCTAAGTCAAAATAGTCAAACTAAGTCAGCTCTGGGTCAAACTAGCTATTTCTAGGTTGTATGAGTCTATCTCTAGGATATCGGATCCATACACTATGTAACTAGGCAAAGTAGCTATACTGGGATACTAGAAAACCAACAAGATACCGTATCATAAGATACGCAATGGATTATATATAAAAATATTATAATATGTATATACAATCAACAATATATAATATTTCTAACTAAACTAATGCTAAGTGGATACCTTGGCTTTGAACCAAAAGCGGTATCACACCACGTACATACTCATCTTGATGTTCAAACCCAATACCTTGAATCAAATTCAATACCTTGACATTACCTTGGTATTTCAAGGTAATTCAATATCTAACATTTCTAACTACCCAAACACCTAACTATATACTAATATGTATTTAACTTATGACAATACTATACTAACTTACCCCTTCGGATGTTCAATACCCGTACCCAAGATATCTCACTCCTATTACCTTGGTGTATCTCAAGGTAATCTAGAAATACCACTAACCAATGCTAACTAGTACCTATCTACATATATATCTCTCATATATATATTATAACTTACTAACCACCTATATATATATATATATATATATATATATATATATATATATATATATATATATATATATATATATAACTAGTTAACAATACATATATACATATAACTAACTAGTAATCAATACATACATATGTACATATAACTTAACTAGCTAGTCTAACAACAAAACTAACTAACTAACTAACTAGAGTAATAGATCAAGGCCAATCCCTTATCTTGCTGCTGCCCATGTTCTTGCTGTTGCTATGGCCTTTGGTACTGCAGTTGCTGCTGCCCTTGCATTTTTTGCTGCTCTTGCTGTTGCTGCTAGTATTGTTGCTGCTGCTGTTGTAGTTGCTGCTAGCATTGTTCCTGCTGCTGCAGTTGCTACTAGCATTGTTGTTGTTGTTGTTGCTGTAGCTGTTAATGCCACTGCCCTCTTGTTGCTGATGCCACTTCTCTCTTGCTGCTGCTGTTGCATCTCCTTGCTGCTACTGTTATGCTTTTCTGTTAAGCAACCCGCCCCCCTTAGCCACACACACACATACACACACAATGTATATATATATATATATATATATATATATATAATATTCTAATAGCTATATATATATATATATATAAAACCACATACATACTATATATATATATATATATATATATATATATATATATATATATATATATATAATATTCTAATAGCTATTATCAAGGCAAATTGAATCTAAAATACAATAAAACAAATACGTGGAGTGCATCGCACCCGTATCACACTAGATCTATGATACGCTTGCGATACGAGTCCACCACACCACCAAACGTACCCTGAAGGACACGAGCAAGTCTAAAATCATAATTACGAACAATACGGAGAGCTAACTACACATCTACGTGTCCGTGTCAAAATATGATGCAGCTTTCAACTGATGCTGGATGTTAGTGAGCCACTCATGGACCTCTGTAGGCTCCTCCTTGCCTGAGAATATACATGGCTTCAGGTGGCAGAAATTCCAGATGGATCCTGTCGATGGCTGTTTAGCTGGTGGAGTTGCCTACTCCAATGCTGTCACTATACTGTTTCTTAAGTTCTCTGCCTGGCGTTGCTGGCCTCTTGCTGAACCTGCTGTTGAGCTTATATCATTTCATAGAACACCTGAAATAGCTGATGTTCGTCCATAGGCTGCCCTGGCTGAAAAGCTGGCATCGGTGGTATCGGTGGAGTGAATTGCGGTGATGGTGGAATGTCGTCTCGCCAGAACCTCGAGACATGATGATTTACTTGATTGCTTTGTTGAGTGGAGGGATCTCTACCCGATTGTGTCACCCCATCGTCATAGGTAACCACAACACCTGGTGGTGTACCTACAGGAGTCTCATCGCTAGTTCGTGGATCCATTACTCTGCACACAAAGTAAACTATGAGCTTCGTACAGATGAATCAGGCATGATGCAAGTCAAGAAATTAAGTTTGAGTTTGATATAGAGGTCAAGGACTTGTCAATAAGTGGATGAGATCCTAGAAGTTTAGCCTATCCTAATTGCAGGCTTGCTCGGTTCAATAACGAAACCGAGATAATTTTTCGTAGACCTGTATAGGTCACCACAAAAACTATGTCACGTCCCAGTCCCAAAATACCAAGGGACTAGCCACGTGGCAATGGCCAGCAGCACAACTCCAATGGGTAAACCCAATTTAATGGACCCGTTATAGTGCACTTAAGCTGTAATACATATAAAATGGTCTACAAATACCTGTCACAGTTTATATATCTAATCTCATCCATAATAAGTAACAAAATCACAAAGAGACAAGTCCAGTCATAATAATATAAAATAATATGTCCAACCAAAGCAATATATATAATGTCACGGGGAACAACTCGTCATCAAACTGGAAAAGTAAATAACTCCAAGTACAATATCCAGAAGTAACTGCAAGATCAAATATCTAAGAATAGTAGCGTAATAAATGAATGGTGAGAATACTGTGTACTCAAGAGAAGTCCTCTGGAACAACCTCGTCCTCTACAACCTGTACGTCTCCAATAGCAGAACTTATCCCATAAACCTCGGGATAGCTCTCCTAGTATATACCTAGGGACATAATCCGGATCCAGATCCTCAGGGGACATAGCAAGGTATAATAAATACTCAAGCCAAATAAAATATAGTAAGTAAAAATAGATTCTCATGTCACGCCCCGGTCTCCCGCATGCAAATCGGCCGTTCCCGCTAGGCGGGAATCACCCTCGCCAGCGCTCCCGCGAAACGATCGCTTGACCCATCCGGGCATGATGCCGCACGAGCGTGATCCACGCCCGTGCAAGGCCATGGTTCATTGGCTGGCGGCAAGAATTCTAAGCCACAGAGTCGCACAGATTATCCGAGTGCAGCGAAGTCATGAACGCATAGGCGATCGGTAACATGTTCACTGAGTCGACAAATATAGCGGAAGCATTGAAACACAAGTTTGAAGTAAAGCAACTCTTTTATTGATATGAACAAGTGTTACAGGCGGTGTATAGCCGAGATTACAAGTCGCTCAAGCCTTTCTCTCTGAAACATAAAATCGTGCCAAGTGGCTACAATTATGGAATGATTGTACAGGCGATGTTCGGGCGACGCTCCAACATTATGTCTTGTATATGTGTTTCAGTCCCGGACGCACCGTTGTAAGGCTTCAGAGGGAACTCTTGGCCTTAGCACGCACGAAGGAGGCATCCGCACCGAACGAGTTCTCCCGTACCCTGCATACAAACTGGTGGATTATTAGTACATTGAATGCACTGGTGGGAAAGCTACTCGCCCGCTCGACAAATCCAAACATGTAATATAAGTTCCGTGCACCAACTATTAAGTTGTCTTTCTAGTTGCCTTAGGATCAGTTTCATGCAAACATTTAATAGCCTAACTCGTGTGGCAGTGCATCGTGCGATATGAGAAGAAACACGGCGAGACTTACCATCTCCTTCCCTGTCCAAGGCAAACATTGTTAATTCAAACACGGGCAAGTATAAGCATTCAGGAGCATAGCATATGCAACATGCAAATACGAGAGTCATTGAACGGGACAGTATTTGGTGTGCTCAGTTGTTCTTTGATGCGATGCAATGACTCGCACGCGGATAGCCGCTAAGCGAGGATGACTTATCTATATGAACATAAGTCGCTGGCAAAGCCATAAAGGACTAATCCCAGACGAGAATGGAACGCAACGAGAGCACACGATGCGTTACGAACCATTTCGCCCGTACACGATGGATTGCACATGTAGTCCAAGGCCAAGATGGAATGCAACCAAGTACACGATATGTTGTAAACCATCTCGCCAGCACACGATAGACTACACATGATGTGGTCCTAGGCCAAGTGGAATACAACCAAGTACACGATATGCTGCAAACTACTCGCCTGCACACGATGAACCACACTTGAAGTTCCATCCGGATCGGAGCGGCCCCAGTGCCCCGGTGATCGTCCGTGGAACTATGTCTCGTTTCCGAGTTGTCCGCGACATGCAAGTCAGGGTTAAACCAATCTCAGGCAACACGATTTATTTGACCAATCTCAGGCAACACGATTTATTTGACCAATCTCACGCAACACGATTTATTTGACCAATCTCAGGCAACACGATTTATTTAAACCATGATTCTACGTTCAGTGAGTGACTTGCCTTGATGCATTCCCCTGGTTCAGGGCTGCCTTGGTGACCTAACGGTCCCGGATACTTGCAGGTTCATTCAGGCACGGAACGACTACGTAGTAGTCTTCCGGGGTTTGGATAAAAACACGGCAACATTACAAGTAGACAAGCATGTGTTTCTAAGAAACATAATCAGCACGTTTGCTCGGGCCCGAAGGTAAGCCGAGAGTTAGATCGTTAGGAGACTTGGCATGCGAGGGTCTGAATACAAGCAGTATTTCAATTTCCATGTTCTAGCATAAGCAATACGAGTTGGGATTATTCCCTTAGCTAGGTGCGTTGGATTTATTAGCATGCATGGGGTGATTCACCTAGCGACCAGCATGAATATTCCAGATTTTATGTGTGCTGGCTAAGCAAAGACAAGTTCACCGTAAGACAAGTTCACCGTAGCCACCCACCTTAGCGATGATTCGCCTCGGTAGAGCGATACGCCGAGCAAGCCTCTGAAAGCCTAAGCTGAATTCCTGTAGGGACAAGTCTGGATATCCTTTGCTTCTCGTTTGAGGCAAAGCGGGTCGGGATAGTTGCACTATTGCCGTTTGAGACGGCAGTCCGCTTAAGCGGAAGGGGGTGTTACACCTCAGGATAAGCTATGTAACCAACTAAGTAAAATGCAAATGAGAGCATCACTAGTACTCAGGTTGAGACCACTACAGGCTTTGTGCCGGGAAGCCCATAGCAGCAAGTAGTATCTCATAGGGCCAGTAAATGTGACAAGCTCTGGTACAGAGACTAAAGCACCTCCATTAACATAGTGTATATATATATATATATATATATATATATATATATATATATATATAACATAATTAGCCTGTAGCATGTGTGTCTCTCCCCACCCAATGTAACCTCATATCTCATGTCCACAATGTCTCATGTCCATAACACGCAATATCATGACCTCTAGCTAGTACAATGAGTCATAATAATATCTATATAATATGCAAGTCTCATATCACAAATCATGTAAGCCTATACAGAATCACCATGAATAACTCAAGAAATATTCTGTCACATGAAATAGTGTCAAGTGTCCTATGGTATGGCATACTTGGTAAAGCAAGCATGTAAAACTAGGATTGTGAAATCAACTCTCTAAGTGACGTTACACGACTCAGCGTACGACGTCGATACTTGAATCTTGTTCGAACGCTAAGCAACGTCTCACGGTCCTAGGTTGAATATGTACATCACAAGAGTATATATATATATGGAAAGAAACATAAGATATAATATAACAAGATCTACTTCAAGTTTAGCAAGGTACACTTGCCTGGGTCAGCAATATGTAGTTGCAAAGTTGGTCCTACGTCCCTCCTCCGGAATCCAATTGACCTAAACAATAAATTTTCTAGTTTAAGTATCTAATCAAGAATCTTGTAACCGCAACTAAATTGTCTAATTTATTATAAACCATTAATACCCAAGTCCAACCTCATCCTAACATATAAATTTTTGACACAATAACTTATACGTTTTACGAGGTATCGAAACCTAGTTTTATGGTTTACGACTTCCAAAATTCACGGTTAAATCCCCAATCGAAGGACATGAACATAAATCATAATAAATCATGTAATCTTGATTTAAACCTGATTTATATTAATTTTTAACCATTAAATTCTAGAATTGACAAAATAATCATATTTCATGATTATGGCTACTTTAAGTTGACTAGTTTTATCCGAAACTTGTTCGAAGAATTGCCAGTCTATGGGTATGGTTTATATTCATAAAAATTATTTTTTATTATATTTTAATCTCATAATAATAACCTTTTATTTCTTCCAAAATAACCCTTATTTATGGGCAAAATTATGCCACAAAATCACCTGAAACCTAGGCCAGTGACCCTTATTTTTAGGGTTCAGAATTTTGATAAAAATACCATAAAAATAATTCTAAAATAATTATTTTATAGTAATAAATCACCAATAAATTCATTTTTAAGAATTAAAAATAAGGCCTCCAAGAACCGTGTCACAAACTTTAAAACTAGCCCTACTGTTGTCCAATCTATCATCAACCTAACATAAATTTCTCATAGATTTTTATGGTAGAAAAAGATGGAAATACAGGGTTCTAGAACATTAAACTTACATAAATCTAAGAGATTCATGCCATGGGGATTTGAGAAGAGAAGTTTGAATCCTTACCCGAAAGCTTTGAAGGTGATGACGGTGCCTCTTCTTGTTCAAAAATGCACCTTCTTGCTTGTGCTTGCATTGCTTCTCCCTTCTTGATGGGTTGATGATGATGGAAATGGGTTCTTAATGGGTTGATGATGATGACAAAGGGTTCTTGATGGGTTTGATGGCAATGGTGGAGCCTTTATGGTTGTTTAGTGGAGATTGGGTCGAAGGATGATAAAATATGGAGCTTTAGAAGAGATGCGAGAAATTTTGGTGAAGGAGGTGATGTTGTGAGGGGTAGATGACAAGGGGGCTTGTCTTATACATGAAGAAGATGAGAGGGGCCAGCCAAAAAGGGGAGAGAGTTGTTAAGGTTAGGGTTTTGTGATAAGGGGGTATATATATGGGCTTTTTGGATAGATTTAAACCTAGGAGGGGGTGTTCCTAGGGTTTGTAGGGGTCGGCCACCAAGGGGGATGCTCTTGCACAAAATTATGAAGAGGAGGTGGATTGTTATGGTTGGGATTTGGTTGGTTAGGATCTTGGGTGGTTAGATAGTTAGTTAGGTAGTTTGCCAACTATGATGCCACCTATGTCCCTTTCTATAATTAGAACTCTATAAATAGAACCAAATAATATTATATATATATATATATATATATATATATATATATATATATATATATATATATATATATATATATATATATATATATTTGTGTTCACTACATGACTACATGCGTTTGTGTTGGATTCGGGTTAAGTTCTAGTCAAAATAAGGCAGTTTTACGGTAACCGTGATTCTAGATGTTTGACAATATTTTTGGAGCATGGGGGAGGTCAAACAAATGTAAAATCCAAGTTCCAAATATATTAGGCACAATCAAGATTAGTAATATAAAATTTGTTGGAAGAAAAAATGTTATGCATTGCTTAAAATATCCAAGCCATGGCAAATGGTCATATATATAAAAGAATAATTTAGAAATTAATACTTTAATCCATTAAATTAAATAAAATAAAATAAATTAAAAATACCAAATTAACCCTATTCAAAATTGAGGGGGCTTACAATGCGTCCCAGACTCCGTGCGTCCTATGCGTCTCTGGCCCCATGCGTCCCAGACTCCTTGCGTCTCTGGCCACATGTATTTCAGACTCCATGAAGATCAAATCTTGCTGTTATGACAAGAGTGATTCTCTCTAACCAAGTATGGACTATGAGTCAAGCTGACCAAGTCACGCCTACAAAGGACGAGAACCATCCAGATCTTCAGCAACAGAAAATCCTAACAAGCGCCCGCCTGGCAGCTTGGCCGGCTCACGGTTACAGCTATACCCTATTAAGAAGGGATACGTAGCACCCTCCAGCATCTATGCGGCCCAACATATGCGCAACCAGGGATGACTATAAATAGTAAGGTACCCCACCCATACAGAAAGGGTTATCGGTGAACCTACAATCAAGCAAGAGAGAAGAGCTTCCTCTTCCTACATCGGATCATCTATGGAGTAAAGAGAGTTGTTACACTCCTAACCCTCCATCGCCACTCCCCAGAAAATAATTTTTTACTTAGATTATCTGCCTAGGACCTCTTTGTACTCTTTTTTCGTTTGTTAATTAAATCAAGCTCTCTTAGAACTTTTGAATTTAATGGCAAACAATTAGCACGGGTCTAAGGGGTAGTGGGAGGAGTAAAATCGTACAGGGATATATCGGACGACATAATCCATAAGGCGAATAGTGTAAACAAGTGAAGCAGTGCACTACAAAGAGTATGTAATGATCTACTCGAAGCATTAGCAGAGTCTACTTCCACGAAGCTAAGGTAGCATGCTAGGGTCCAATTATAAGCCAAGTTTTATTCCATGTTCTAACACAAGCAATACAAAATAGGATTATTCCCTTAGCTAGGTGCGTTGTATTCTTTATTAGTATACAAGGGGTAATTCACCTAACGACTAGCATGTACCGTCCATATTTTTAAGTGTGCAGGCTAAGCAAAGATACGTTCATCGTAGCCACCCACCATAGCGATGATTCACCTCGGTCAAGCAATACTCCGAGTGCACCTTTAAAAGTCTAAGTCTGAACTCTTGAGGGGCCAAGTCTGAAATCCTTTGCCTCAAGCGAGTTTTCTCGCAGAGCAAAGTGGGTTGGGTCGTTACACTTGTGCCATTTGAATCGGCTCTCCGCTTGAGCGAAACGGGTCGTTATATTATATACCACTCCAAAAAAGTTTCGTCCTCGAGACTTCATGAGCACAAATTGTTCTATCATAAACTATCGAATCTATCTCAAGCATAATAAGCGGTATCACTATATCCATTCGAACACAACTTTCTAGTCGTTCTTTATACCGTATCGCATGTATGATGGGTCTGTCTCGTTGAATGACTCTATCATTCAATCCAAGTTCTGACTCGCTGTCTACTGCGCCTTAGCACGAAACATATATCGCTTAACGCGGGGTACGTTATGATCCATCTTGAATGACGATCTAAGGCTGAGGCAAACTTATCCAAATCGATATACTCGTCCAAACGTATCTAGCATATTCACTTGCACTAGCATTTGAGATCAGCATATAGCGCGTCTGGATCATGCACATATTTAAAGCATCCCTCAAACATATGTATGTCAACCAACTTAGAAATTATAAAGTCCTTGCACTCGAGTTCAATATATCACTGAGTCTTGGATCGTGCACACGTTCAAGACGTCCCTCAAATATATGCATTCAACCAAACTTAGCAGTAGTAAAGTCGGACAAGCTACTTGCAAAAATCTTAAGGGTTCTCGTCTTATGAATCACCATGATACCTCCAACGGGGTCAATCGAAATCCATATCATTTCCAATCTCACTCAAACCAAGTATTGTACTACCGTTAAACATAATCTATCCGATCAACCGACTAGCGTCCATGTTCTATCGTCCATCCCATTCGAGTCAAATATAGCACACACTTACCATTCCAAGTCTAATTCTAAGTCTTGTTGTCCCAATTATATGGCTTTCTCAAGCAATACTCCAAAGTCGGTCACACAAGTTCTTTCACTCGGCACAGGGTCGTCTGCCTAATTACTAGGTCAGCTCACAAGGTTATAGGTATAGTTCATATTCACGACTCATCGTGCAATTTTGTCGCACGATGCTCGTCCCAATTCCTAAGGCCAAACCATTGTTCATTTGTACGAGATATTCTATCCAAATCTTTTCACTCAGATTTCTAAATATCGAGCACAAATTATCCTACTCACATTAACACGTTCGTTTGTACATAGTCTGAGTCCACTCAGTCAAATCTATAATATATCCATGTTGCATGTTAAGCCTAGCAATTTGTATAGTCTAACACCTCAAACACATAATAGGATCCACATGTCCATTATAAGTGTAGACCACAAAGCCATGATTCAATTATAAATCTTTGATCTCAATCATAACTCCAAGTTATCCAACATGATTCATGTATCCATTCACGAAACCATTAAGCGTGTCTTACTCCATGTTCTAGACTAACTCATTCTTGAAATACTTTTGATTCACTTGTATTATCAACTCATCTTATCGTATCGAACCACTAGTCAAGACGATCCTTCAATTATCATGCTCCGGTCTTGTACAATTTTGATTATCCCCACTGGACGTGAGATCACCACGCCAACATTCCCGTCGGATAATCGTCATAATTCGTGCGTGACGCATGTACGAGCATGGAGTTACGCTCGCACAAGACAAGAACGTCGAACGTTATGGTTATCATCGAAATGATTGAGATACCTTATCATTACACTTTGTTCCATCCAAGATATATATATAACCTTCAAGTCATGTTCATCTAATATCCGTTCCTGCCATGATCATAATACGTCCAGCCAAATCATCCAACTTTAATGTTACCGTTTGATAAATACATAGTCTACTTCTAGCACTCCTCAAGCAACTAGGTTCAAATTCTCAAGCTAAAGTCTATCCACTTTGTTACGTTTTATTTTATCGAGTTTGTTTGAATAATTACCGAACATGTTCTCGGAAGTTCGATCATCCCCGCTGGACGTGAAATCACCATGCCAGTGCTCCCGCAGGATAATCGTTCTCGGTCTGGCCTGATTGACGAGGTTTAACTTTCAAACTAGATTCAAGATCGTTCTTCCAAACTCCAGTTTGATCCGTTATCGCTTACCTCTTTTATTGAACCACAATATTCCTTTATTTGTATCAATCCATGCTATCTTTAAACTATTAATACCATATCAAGTCTATTAATTTGAAACCATAATATCCATTCAAAAGCTAACTTCTATCGAGCGATATTCTACTCAAGTTCAATTATTTTTTATTCAATTAAAATTGCACGTACGATCTACCAAGTTTTTTTGACCAAGATATTGATTTCCATTACCTAGAGTCCATATTCGATATAAGCCTTATCACTTGTTCAACACATTCTCAATCGTTCAATCCAACTATCGCACGAGACCTTTGAATTCGCTCGAACATTTCCAAATAATCTACACCACTCAGAAATTGAGTCATCAAATTAAATCCCCAATCGTGTTCGCATCAATCGTTCACATATTCACCAAGTCGTTCCTTAGAATTCCTGCGCGATACCTAAGCATCGCTACGATAAATCTTAGTCTCGTATTGTCACTACCACATTTCCAGAGCAGGGTATTTTTTTATTTTAATTTAGTAAATTGTGTATTGTTTATAATTAATTATATTTATATTTAATTGATGGTTGTATTATTTTTCTATTGATTGTTTTAGGATTTTGGCTAGTCTGGACCTATGTCAGACCCTAGTGGACCCATGTCAGACCCAATCAACACCCTTGTGAGACCTATTTTTGGGTTTAGAATAATTATTATATTTTATTTTAGTTAGTTGGAGTAATTATGAATTTATTCGAGTGCATTTGGAAACCCCAAACCCAATTCCAATTGGAATGACTTAAGGAGAGGGCATTTTGGTCTTTTTCCATCCATGTAACCTACTTTACTTCACTTGGCAGCCCCCCTCCTTCCAGACCAGATCCGAACCCCCCATTCTTCTTCACTTCTTCTTCTTCTTCTTCTTCTTCTTCTTCTTCACTCTTTCTTCTTCCAATTCCTACAACTTCAAGTAAGAACATCATTCTTCTTCTCTTTTTTCTTCTATTTCTTTCATTTGTGTTAACCCTAACCCTTTTCTTTCTCCTAACCTAGGTGGGTAGAGCTCAGATTTGGTGTTGGAGCTTGGATTGGAAGCTTGGAAGCTTGGTGTGGTGAATTTGGAGCTTTTTGGAGACTTTGGTTTGGAATTCCAACTCCCAAGAGGTAAACCCTGATTTTTTTTCTCTTGTGATTACTCTAATATAGTGTAATTAGTAGTTTAGAACCTTCCTAGACCTTAGGACTACCCGTGGAAGGAAGTTGGAGCTTGTTTGGATGTGTTTGTGAACTTTGACATTAGATTTTGTGTCAATTTTGGGTAAAATCCGAGATTGATCCAATTTTGGGTGATGTCCTAGGTTAGAAGGACCTAGGTAGACGTTGTCGGGTGTCTTGAGGGTTAGTACGTGTCTCCGTTCGGACACGTGAAGTCGTGTCGCGGAGAATGGGCGTTTCGGGCATTTTGGGGGTTTTCGTCGTCGCCGGTTCTATGTGCGTGTATATTTTTGCCACGGACCTAGAATCGATGAGTTAGCATTTTTTTTCTAGGATCTAGACATCGTTTAGAATCCGTGGGTAAATTTGGGGCCAATTTCGAGTAGGTTTGGTGTGCGTTTAATGAGGTTTTGCGAATCGCACACCACGTGTTCGTCGAAATGACCGAACAGCCATTTCGACTTAGTTTTTTGGTTTCGGGCTTGTGCGCGCGTTGGGTTAGATTCGGAGAGTGTGTGCTAGAGTTCTCGGG
Source organism: Iris macrosiphon (assembly GCA_036927795.1). NCBI lineage: Eukaryota > Viridiplantae > Streptophyta > Magnoliopsida > Asparagales > Iridaceae > Iris > Iris macrosiphon. Next base: position 10,907,073 of record JAYESA010000014.1, read on the forward strand.
TTATATTTTATATATTTATAGTTATTTATAGGTGTAGGGGTCGTTGGGCGTGCGTTGGTGGGGTGTTGTATGTTGTGTTGTGAGTTGTGTGTGTTGTGTTTATATATGTATATATGAGTTTATATATATATATGTATGTTTGTCTCTCTCTCTATATATATATATGTGTGTGTTTGTATATCTATATGAGTGTGTGTATTTATATATATATGCTTGTGTATATATATATATATATATATATATATATATATATATATATATATATATATATATATATATATATGAGTGTGTGTGTGTGTGTATGAATATATATATGAGTATATAAATATGTGTGTTTATATATATATAGATATGTGTGTGTGATTATAGATATGAGTGTGTCTGTGTGTGTGGTGTGTCGAGAGAAGGGAGGCAGCAGCCAGCGCGCTGCAGCGCACTGCAGCAGCAGCAGCCAGTGCGCTATGCAGCAGCAGCAGCAGCAGCGTGCAGGCGCAGCAGCGCCGCAGCAGCAGCGGCAGCGCGCATCAGCAGCAGCAGCAGAGTGCAGGCGCAGCAGCGGCAGCGCGCCGCAATAGCAGCGGCAACAGCAGCGCGTTCGCGTCGCGGCGTTCGCGGCGCGGTTAACTCCCCCCCTTTTTCATGTGTATGAGTGTATATATATAGAGAGATGTATATATATATAGATAGATTGATACATAGGTATTAGTATAGATATACATATATATGATGTGTGGATATATATATGTGTATGTGTATGTGTGGATATATATATATATATATATATATATATATATATATATATATATATATATATATATATATATATATATATATAGATACATAGATATATATATATACATATATGTTTATATATATATTAGCCTAGATATATAGCTAGGAATATATATATATATATATATATATATATATATATATATATATAGATAGATAGATAGATAGATAGATAGATATATATATATAGATAGCTATGTTTAGTGTTAGAGAGGGGAGATAGTTGGGTATCTCAATACCTCGAGATACCCAAGGTATTGAGGGTAGTGAGGTAAGGTATTGAGGTAGCCTATATACTAAGTTTTATATATATATATATATATATATATATATATATATATATATATATATATATATATATATATATATATATATATATATATATATATATATATATATATTGATGTTATGTATATAGGTATATATATATATATAGATAGATAGATAGCTAGATAGTTAGAGGGTAAGGTATTCGGGTAAGGTATCTCAATACCTTGAGATACCAAGGTATTGAGGTAAGATTGGGTATCGGAAATAAGGTATTTGTCTATGCACTAGGTTATATATATATATATATATATATATATATATATTAGTATATGGTATATATATATATATAGATAGTTAGTTAGCTAGCTAGTGTTAGTAAGGGGTAAGGCTTGAGTATCTCAATATATTGAGATACTCAAGGTATTGAGCGTCGGGGCAAGGTATTGAGTTTTAGCCTAGGATTGAGATTAGAGATGCTTTTATATATATAATTATATATATTTATGCGTGCTAGTATATATTTTAGAGGGTATAGACGGGGCGTATAGCTTAGGTCGAGGTATCGAATACCGAGGGTATCCTGGTATCTCAAGGAGGCGAGTTTGATGGTTTATTAGCTTAATGACCTAGTTTTGACCTAGAATTTTAGGGGCACCCTAGTTTGACCTAGAGTTGACCGTAGCTGACCCGGTTGACCGTCAAAGTTAACTATAGACCTAGTTTTGACCCAGAGTTGACTTTTTGACCCAGATTTCATCGGTTTGACCCGTTTGGCCTAGAACGACCCTAGAAGCCTATTTTTAGTTATTTTATATCTGTTTAACTCATTAGAACCTTGTTTAACCTTGCTTTTTGTAATAGGTCCTTGCGATACCAGTTCGGATTGCTAGTTGCTCAAGACGTCAGGCGAGTACATTCTCTGATAGTTTTTATTATCTGATGATTATTATGATTCAGCTTCTAGTATAGTATCATCTGATTTTCTGGCATGACACGGACTGGTATTTCTGGATTCATTTACTTGCGACACGAATATTTTATGTTTCTGGCCTCTATTCTGGAATCACCTACTGGCATCACCTACATGCATCACTACAGGCATCACTTATGTTTCTGGCTGAACTCATACTTGATTTACGTGTTGGGTCTTGGATTCACTTGTACTAGTCAGGACGGGGAAATACTCGAGTAGACATGTAAACATTTCTAACTGGAATCACTTGAATCACCCCCTCTGGTCTAATCTGGAATGATAGCAGCCGCGCACCCAGTGCGCGATGAGCCGTACTTACCCCTAGCCGTTTACATATCGAAACAGGTATTTCAAAGACACGAGTTCATTCTTTCTAGTCTGGACTCTCTTGTATTTCTTGCTGGTCTCACTTATACTTTCTAGACTTGACTCATTACATGTATTCTTGCTGGACTCACTACATGTTCTTGTGCACATACTTGATCTTAGTTTAGATTTTTTGTATCTTGCAGTCATTACTATCTTGCTTCTGATATTCATGCATCTTTACCTTTATGCACCAGTGATATGTATATATTTCTTGTTTATACTTTATTTCATTCTCCTTGCTACTTGCTACAACTGTTTTATAGTTTTTATCATTTATCTGGAACTGCTGTTAGAGGTGTACTTGCTCCAGTCCTGACTGGACATATTTTTTCTAGAGGATCCGGAAGATTGGTGTCCGACGTTTTATGGACCTCAGCCTGTCGATGGTGCAGACAGGGACCCTCTAGTTTAGGAGTGATTTCTGGGTTGGTAGCCAGGATCACTAGGACCTTGTTGTTGTTTTTATTAGCTTTTAGCACCGGGTTTGTCCCCAGTTTTGGATTGAGACCTTGTATTATATTTAATTCAAGATGTTGTTGTATTATTATTATTGATGTTGTTGATGTTTTAGTAGCAGTTGTTTAGACTTTGTAGTTGTTAGACTTCTGTGTTATCTTATCGTGCTTAGATTCGTGATTGAGTACATTGTGATTATCTTATGTTGTTGCTCCTCCGTTTGGAGTTGAGATCTTGACAGGTATATATATTGATTGCGTGAGATTGTTAGCTAGATAGTAGACCTAGACAGCGTTCTACCGTCGATGCTGCGGCGTAGGCTGGACGTACCCACGACTCATGTCCAATTTTTCGGGTGAGGGTCGTGACACGTATATACCCTTGTTGATAGTCATCCAGGTAAACCATATTTGATTTGTATCTGCCGACACGACATACCGTCCAAGCTATTTCTTAAAATCCGAGCACGATCCTCTATATCCGCCTTAGCGATAAACTGATAACATTTCTATTGGTTGCCATTCTAAGTCTGACTTATCCTTTCCTGAACGATATCCCAAATCTTGCTCGCAAACTTGCTAGCACCAAAGGGTCTTGGCGTGCGATACTCAACACAACTTAGCCGAAAGACTGTATGCATAGCTAACCGTCCGAACGATATTCTATCTCGCACACTAACCATCTTGGTAATCATGTATGGTATTCAGGTTCGTATATAACTTACAAATTCTAGCACGAGTCTATCCCACAAGGTCTGAAACAGGTTGGTACAAGGGTCTTTGCATAACTATCCAGTTTAAGCAATCATATTAATCATATACAATTTTAAAATTATTTAGACTCATTTTATAGAATATCCTAACGGGTCAACGAGAGAGAGAGAGAGAGAGAGAGTATGCACATAACCCACGAACGAGCTTTCAAAACTGAGAAAATCGATATGAAGTCCAAAGACGTAAGCCGATGCTCTGATACCAATATGTCATGCCCCGATCTCCCGCAGGAATTGGTCGTCCCCGCTGGGCGAGAATCACCACGCCAACGCTCCTGCGGGACGACCGTTTCCATCAGGAACGTGATGCTGTACGAGCACAAGCTGCGCCCGTGCAAGGCTATGAATCCGAACAGGCGAAAAAATAGCTAAGCCACAGAGTCGCACAGATAGTCTATATGCAGCGGAATAAGAAACGAACAGGCGATTGGTAACAAGTTCATAGAGTCATCAATCGTGGAAGCAGTGAATAAAACAAGTATGGGAGTAAAATAAGCACTTTATTGATATTGAATAAGTATTACAAGCGGCACTAGGCCGAGATTACAAGTCGCTCAAGTCCTCTCTCAAAACAATAAAGGTGTGCCAAGTGGCTACAATTGTGAAATGATACATAGGCAATGTTCCAATATTATGTCTTGTATATGTGCTTCAGTTTTGGACTCAACGCTCCAAGGCTCTAGAGCGAACTCCACGCCTTAGCACACACGAAGGGGTTTCTGCACCGACGAGGTTCTCCCGTACCCTGTAAGCAATCTGGTGGGTTATCACTACATGAATGCACTGGTGGGGAAGCTTCTCGCCTGCTCGACAAATCTAAACATGTTATATAGGTTCCATGCACTATCTATTAATTATCTTTCTAGTCTTGCCTTATGATCAATTTTATGGCATAATGTAAAGCCTAACTCGTGGGGCAGTGTGCTATGTGATATAAGAGTAACACGACGAGACTTACCAACTTACTATTCATCCTTTCCTTTCCAAGGCAACCAAGCACGAGTATATACATAATGAAATCCAAGGAAAATGCATAAGCAAACACAAGTGTCATGGGCGGGGTTCTGACTCAGGTGCATGAGTTACACAGATATTCAGGTGTGTTGCAGAAGATGTTTAAGTGTTCAATTATGTACAAGTGTGCACAAATGTCTAATACTCATATCCGTTCAGTATTCCAGATTCTATGTGCAATGCAATAACTCGCACGTGGATTGCCGCTAAGCGAGGATGACTTATCTATATGAACAGGAGTCGCTGGGATAGCCATAAAGGACGAGTTATAGTCATTAACGAGGATGGTATGCAACAAAAGCACGTGAGGCACCACAAGTCATCCCGCCCAGCACATGAGACTATCAGCCTTAGAGCGAGAATTGTGCGGCGTGAGCGAAGACGCCATCCTGCTCGCACATGAAAAGGCTGTTGCGTGAGTTCCATCCGGATCGAATCGGCCCCGGTGCCCCGGAGATCGTCCGTGGAACGAGATTCAAAAAATTTCCTTGTTCAACAAGTTATCCGTGACATGCAAGTCTTGGGTCTTCCAGATTCACAATATGACATGCTAATTCTTGATTCTTGTTTTGAACGAGTATTGCTCCACGAGTTGTGATTCTTGCTTTACTTGACATAATTCCCGTTTAGAGTTCAACTTGACTTGATGGATTCCCCTAGTTCAGGAACTACCTTGACGACCTAACGGTCCCGAATACTACAGGTTCATATTACACAGAAAGACTATTTGATTATCTTCTATCTAACTAGATGCATGCACGATATGGATAGTATTACATGATCACGACATAAAATTATGTGACAAGCATTAAAACGAGGCAAACGAGTACAAGTTACAATGTAAGCATGCAAGCATTGCATTTTTGGAAATATAAGCATAAGAAAACCTATTGTATAGTCTACCTTAGAACATAAGCCTTTACGTTAGTACGGGTCTAAGGGGTAGTGCGAGGAGTGAAACCGTATAGGGACATATCGGACGACATAATCCATAAGGCAAGCAGTGTAAACAAGTGAAACAGTGCATTACAAAGAGTATATAATCATCTACTCGAAGCATTATCGGAGTCTACTTGCACGAAGCTAAGGCAGCATGCGAGGGTCCAATTATAAGCCAAGTTTTATTTCCATGTTCTAACACAAGCAATACAAGATGGGATTATTCTCTTAGCTAGGTGCGTAGTATTCTTTATTAGCATGCATGGGGTGATTCACATAGCGACTAGCATGTACCGTCCATATTTTTAAGTGTGCAGGCTAAGCAAAGACAAGTTTATCGTAGCCACCCACTTTAGCGATGATTCGACTCGGTCGAGCGATACTTCGAGCACGCCTTTGAAAGTCTAAGTCTGAACTCCTGAAGGTCCAAGTCTGAAATCCTTTGCCTCAAGCTAGTCTTCTTGCAGAGCGAAGCGGGTCGGGTCGGGTCGTTGCACTTGTGCCGTTTGAATCGGCTCTTCGCTTGAGCGGAACGTGTCGTTACAATCTAAGTATAATATTTTTGATCTGGGTAATATGACGATGGAGATCGAGTACTACAACGACTCTTTTACTCCATTGACGGTCCGACGAGAGAATGATGATGCTCTCTTCTCTCTTCTCTCTCTTGAGCTTGTGTGCACGTACGTAGCTCGCCTGGAGAGGTATGGTCTCTGACGCAGAGAAATCAGCTAGTGGAACGTCCAAGTTGCTCCTATTTATAGCCATCATGTTGGTGGGCTATAGGTGCCACATATGCTTCTGTTTGTTGGCCGTAGGGGGCTCCTTCAACAGAATACGGTTGCAACTGTAGGCACATACTATGGGCGGGCTGCCACGTGTACATCCTTAACAGGATGTAGTTGAGTCCAGGCCGAGCTGCCATGTGGACGTTTGTTGCGATTTGCTGTTGCTTAAGATCTGGACTGTTCGCATCTTTTGTTTGCATGGCTTGGTCAGCTTGACACGTGGCCCACATTTTATTGGAGAGAATTACTGCAGTCACAACAAAAAGATTTTGTCTGAGGGAACCCTGTCACGTTGGATGCATAAAGTTTAGGACGCATGGGATGCATGAAACACATGGAGTCTGGAACGCATGGGACGCATGGAGTCTGGAAGGCATGGGACTAGAGACGCATGAAATGCATGAACTCTAGAATGCATGAGGCTAGAGACGCATGGAGTATGGGACGCATGTGGCCTCGTACACGTGGCGCTGCACACTTGTCAGGAGTTACATTCATGCTGACGTGAGGTTCTGTCATTTAATGTGCTCACGTCTTTCAAGGCGTTCAGAAAGTCCTTTTTGTCAGGATTCTGTGTCAGACACAATCTTGTGTTAGGTCTTTATATGGCTAGTATTGGGCGCTGGGATGCTTGAGGGAGTAGTGGCGCATAACACTGCTGGCTCATGGCACTGCTGGCGCATGCAGACACTAATTACTTAGTGACACATGGCACTGTTGGCGCATTGGAACACTAGTTATGAAGTGGTCGGCGCATGACACTGGATTATTATGGCGCCGAGGGCTTGATCACCGTGGCCTTTGATTATTGTTGGCGCATGGTAACTGCTTTTTTGGGTCGCATGGTCATTCTGCGGCCTGATTTTTTCTGAGTCGATATTGGGGCGCATGTTTGTTGGACGCAAGGATCTAGATTTTTCATGCTTCTATATGACCCCCTTCAAAAATTTCAAACTGATAAGTTTGTAATACTTTGAATGAGAATCATGGAGGAGAAGACCTTAGGCCGCATTTGGGTGGCATGCCGCATAGGCATGTTGCCGCCTACATGCACCACTACCATTCCCAATATTGTGGATCAGATCACCTTTGCTAGTCCTGATGTTGTTGCCCACCGGCACCTGCGATGACTCTGACTCTTTCAAGCGAGCCGCCACACTCTCGAGCTCTGCCGCGACAAGCTCCACCTCTTTTGCCCAGGTCAATCTACCATGACTGTCTGCAAGCAGACATAGTCTCTACGAGGACGCAGAGACTCCAATTTGGAGGGGAGGGAACCGCCCACAGCGACACCGTCAGGCTGGGGGGGGGGACTCCCTGGGGAGAAAGGAAAAGGGGGGGGGGGGATGGGAGAAACGGGGGAGAATCCTCTGGAAGTCGACGTCGACATGGGCAAAAGCTCATGTCCCCCGTATATATATATATATATATATATATATATATATATATATATATATATATATATATATATATATATATATAAACATATTATAAATTTTATTATTTTTTTCTTCCTTTTTTTTTTTTGCCCTTTTCATTTTTTTTTTCAATTTTTTTCGATTTATA